>JANRGW010038459.1:0-67601 GCA_024733675.1 Psilopsiagon aymara | reverse complement strand
GTTGAGGACACCAGAACTGCACACAATACTCCAAGTGAGGTCTCACGAGAGCAGAGTGGAGGGGCAGGATCACCTCCTTTGACCTGCTGGTCACACTCCTTTTGGTGCAGCAAAGGATACAGTTGGCTTTCTGGGCTGGAGTTTAAGACGGCCTGTGTGAAAACCTTGCGTTTGGTGAAAAACAGAGTCCTGTTGCCCTCTCAGATAAAACTGTAACTTCTGAGGGGGGGTCATCTGTGCTCAAGGCACAGCACAGTGCACTATTTGATTGATAGTCATTTTCAGGGCTTCGTGAGTTGTCCCAGCTGTGACTGCTGCTCCCTAGCCTGGAGTTCCCACAGGTATTCAGGATGAGGTCTCTGGGCTTTATGGGATTTGAAGGAATCAGTGCAATTTTTAAGAGAGATTTCCTGTATGTTGTTAAGGCCATTTCCAAACTGCAGAAATATGAGACATGATTGCTGCATCTGAAACTCCTGAGCTGCATTATTACCAAGAGGTTAACAAGCAGTCAGAGGTCGCAATTGTTGCAGCTATTTTTAATTACCAAGATGGAGAAATTGTGTCTCTCCAGAGATAATTCGCAAAGAGTAAAATGTATACTGAGTTGACAAGGTAGAATTTTTTTCTTTCATCTCCAACAATAATTAATGTTAAGCCTTATTTACACAAACACAGATCATAAGGAGATTTTTTGTGATATGTGCTAAATAAATTAGCATTAGAATAATAAATAACTGATGTTGCCTTGCAATGTATACACAAATTGCAGCTGACCATTGCTGTGGAGGTGAAAACCAGCTGCTTCTACCTGATGTCTGTTCTGCTCTGAACAGAATCAAATCTATCTACTCCCATTAAAAACCCATTTTTGTGTATCAATTTTTAAGGTGATGGTGGTATCATCACATAGTTTGCAAGACTTGAAATGCATCTGAGCCTGGTGACTCTCCAAGACACATGGGTGTCTACTCAGCAGAGCTGGGCCCCTGTCAGTAGGTGAGTAGGGAACACAAACTCCCTGCTGTACCTGGGAATGGGGTGGGAGGCTGCAACCCGGCTTTCATGGAGCCCAAGGTGTTGTGCTTTAGTGATGTCCAGGGCTCTGCTGTTGCTCAGAGGCTGGTGCCCCCTCAAGAGAATAAGAGGAAGTTGTGCTGAAAACTGGATTGTCAGATGTGTCTTTTAGACCCATGGGCTGCAAATCCCAAACTGTGCATCTCTGAGGCCAAGACCATAAGGAAATCACAAGCCACAGATTCAGGATGCAGTCTTCCAAGCATGTTCTCCACCTTGTAGACCCTATGCTGGAGATTTCAGTACCTTTGACAAAAATAGGCTCTGCTCTTTTAGTAGCTGGACTCAGGCTTGGCCCCATCACCCTAAGTCAAACCTGATTTTCCTGCCAGTCTTCTCCCTGCTGCAGCCTCATCCAGCAAAGGACCAGCTTCAGCTGATGGTGAACAAGTTCACTGAGATGTG
Source organism: Psilopsiagon aymara (assembly GCA_024733675.1). Taxonomy (NCBI): domain Eukaryota; kingdom Metazoa; phylum Chordata; class Aves; order Psittaciformes; family Psittacidae; genus Psilopsiagon; species Psilopsiagon aymara. The sequence continues at coordinate 66,119 of JANRGW010038459.1, read as the reverse complement.
GGTGATCATGAAGGCACTCTGAAATGCCACAGCTAGCCCAAGAAAGTGCTACCTATCCCGACAGATGGTGGCTTGGCTTGGTTGATGAAGGTGGGAGGGAGCAGATAAGCACCAGGGCTATGGGTGAGGTTCCTTGCTAGCACCACTCACAGCTCTGCAAGTACTGTGTGATCCTGAGCCCAGCCCAGGGAAATACTCAGAGCAGGCCGTACTGGAACATGCCAGTATTTTGCTTTGTCAAAAACAATGTTTGAACTGGCAGTTTTATATTGAGGTGAGAAGCCAGGGCTGAAGCCTGTTCTCAGCAGAGATTACTCAGGGTCACAGCATGTATTGAGGCATCAGCCCTCACCCACTGCAATGCTACACTCCTTTCTTTTTTCAAAAACAGTGGATACTTTTGCACATTTACTGTTATTTGGGAAACCTGGATGTGATTTCCGTAGAGTGTTTCAGATGCACCCCACTGACTACTTCAGAAGGTACAAACAATATCCTAGTGTGCTCTGAGAATCCCTGGCTGATGCAGCAGATCACTTAGGAGGTGGAGTTGAGTGAGAAGCAGCCATTCTTGCCCTGTGTGGGCTGCAGCCCAAAGAGGTGGCTGCCCTGCACCCCATCCTGGGTGGCGCATCCCACTCGCACCCTCAGAGCTCCTGTATGTATTTGTGACAACAGAGGGCACCAGCGGCCCTTGCTAATACCGAGCTCTGCCCTGCCTGGTTCCCCGGGACATGCAGGGTTACTCGGAGCCCCGCCGGACCTGTGGGAGGAAGCAGCTTGCAAACCAGACCCCTCCTGCTCCTCAGGTTTCTGTAGATGGATGCGGCGGGGCTCTCACTGGGCCTCCGCTGGAGTCAGTGATAACGAGCGAGTGCGGAGAGCAGTGGTTTGGACGCCGCTGGGGACGGATGGTGTGCTCGTGCAGTGCGCACACTGCACACGCGTGGCTGGGAGCAGGGAAGGCTCGCACCCAGGAGGACACTTCTGAGCCTTTCTGAAACCTCAGGTGGCCATTCTGCATCGAAGCAGAAGCCACTGAAATGTGGGAATTTGATATAAATCTGCAATTTTGTGGTGCAGATCAGAGGCTGGGCCTAGTCTTGCCTGTATTACACCAAAGTTCAGCCTTGCTGACAGCTGTGTAACACACGAGATTTCCCTGCAGTGACGCCCACAGGGACAGCCCCGAGTCAGCTCTAAGCTGCTTCACTTCAGCGCTGGTGCCAGAGTAGGAAGTACCTTAGAGCAGGCAGGCTGCTTGGGCACGAAATCTCCAGCAAATCTGAAGTGCCGAGGTTACATGGTTAGCGGTACCAGACCTGGTCCTTTTAGCAGTAACCCCTGTAAAGTGGGGAGCAGTCTGGGCATACACCTACTCCCTGCAATAGGAACGGGGCTGCTCCTAGTCTACTTTGTTCCTGATGTACAGATCCTCACTCCTTCCACTTACCCACTTAGGTTTATCACTAAATTGCAGTGATAAAAACTGCAGGTGCATTCAGCTCCAGGATGCAGGTGGAGGGATGCAGTGAATTTGAAGCTGTATTTGTTACTTTCCTGAATCACAGCTAAGGTAAGCAGGTAAGCAGCAGGCACTTTCAGAGATAACCCACTGCTTTTGATCAGCAAAATAATCAGGGAATTGAGTAACAAAATACAGACCCAAGCACTTCTGATGTTCCCCTTTAGCAGCATGTGTTGATTTACTGCTGTTGTGAAAGTGGAAACAGGCAGTGATGTTATTCCTGCTTTCTTCCATGCAGCGCTGGGATGGAGTTCATCTCTGCTCTGGTTTGTGGGATGTGTTTTCTTTGTTTCATCTTACTTTGTGTGAGAAAGATGAAGGGGAAAGAAACAATGATGGAAGGGAAAGGGCTGTGAGCAAAGAAACAATCTGTCATGCAGTACTGAAAATGTCACCCAGCGTAGTGACATTAACAGGACTACTTGCAAGAAAAAGAGTTTCTCACTCAGTTTAATCCTTTGAGTAAGGGTTGAGTGGCTGAGCAGATGGATCCTGGCAGAATCAGCCCAAGAGCTGTGGACATGAACCATAACCTAGAGTTTGTACTAGGGCCCTGGCCTCTTCAATCCTGCAAGTGTGATATATCTTGATTATTGCAGCAGGACTATTTGCATACCAGAAGATTTACTCACATGAGCACAGGACATTGAATGATCTGCTTATCCACAGCCTACAAACATGCAGGTCCCAAGTTTCTTTCACTGGCAGGGGACATGTGAAAGCTTTGAGCACATGCTATGCAGATAAGTAGAGACATATGCTTTATGCCAGGCCAGGATGGTTTTATAAAGAATTTCTGGCCACGTCTGGTAAAATATTTAATAACTTTTCTGCCAGCACTCAAAAGGCAGTCAAATATTTAAAAGCAGTAATAAAAGTTCCTGTGTGAGTCAGAGTCCTACAGAAATCCTGCTAGCGATTTTCCCCCTGGTAGCCTGCAGGACTAGCAGGAAAAAAATACCACAGAACTCTGCTGCTATGAAGTATTTTTTAACAAGTCCTTGGAAGTGGCATGGAATATCCCTGCAAAGCCCCTGAAACCAGATCCTTGGATATGTGCAACCTAAACAGCAATTCTGGTGGTTTTTTGTTGAATTCCTATAGCCACAAATCCTATTTTACTCCTAGGATCCACAGAGAGGCCAGTTTCAGTGTGACCTTGAAGTGGCATCTCACTTGCTTATTGAATGATATGCGCAAGTGCGTATTCCTTTAACCTGGAACCCAGCATACTTGAACGTCCATACCACTGATGGAGCAAAACGCTGCCTGCCATGTGCGTGGCCTGGGCTCAAGTCACCGCTCTCCCTTCTTGCCAAGTTCTGCTCTTGTAGTGTTAACGAAGTGCCTTCTCTTTCCCTTTCAAAGCCCTCAGGTGATCCCTTTCTGCTTGGGAAGTGCAATGAGGCTCTGGACTTTTTTTGGGAATGAGTCCCGTTAAAATCCAAGGCCATGAAAAATTCTCTGCTAATTCTCTGCCAAAGCCCTGCTGGTATCCAGAGCATCCTGGTTTGGCTCTGCTCTGGGCAGCAGTGCTGGGAGCCTGAGGCAGGGCAGGCACAGGTATCTCACAGCAGCTCCGAGGCTGGCAGGCTGGCGTTCACCCTGCTTGAGCAAGAGATGATGCCAATGGAGGGAAGAAAGCGATAGAGGAGAGACGATGCTGCTGGCACCCATGTGGCAGGTTGTGTGCTTGGGTACCTCTATGCTGAAGTTAGTCTCTGTGTTTTGCAATTTGCTTCCACACTGCAGTTCAGGTCTGGTTTGAATGCTCTCCTCTGGAGTACATGGAGCTAACCTGGGAGCCCTGCTTGGCCTAATTTCCCCCTCCCTGCCGCCCCAGGACCTTGCCCCTTCTCCAGCTGAATATCTCTTGAGAGCTACCTCTGTTTAACATTTTTTTTGACCACTAAAATGGGAAGGGGAATATCATTTTCCCCCAGCAGAACATCAGAAAATATTTTATTTCTGCTTAGCTGTAAAAAGTGGGGCGGTTGGTGGGGAAAAGAAGTCTTTCTCAGAGCCACTTTGCAGGTCTGCCATGAACACATTATGCTGGTGTGATAGCATCAGCACAGCATGGGAGACCTGATGAGAGAAGCTTTGAACTACACAGAATCAGGTTCCCAAAGACATGGGTTGCCACCATGCCTGCTGGGCTGTCTGGTCTGTCAGCAGAGATACCACCTTGAATGTCCTAATTCTCTGTTCTTGTGCTCTAACCACAGCCCCCTCTTTCTCTTGCAGGGTAAAGCCTGACACAACCTGCTGGGTCCCCCTTCCCCGCTTCCAAGGCTGTTTGGTGTGAACATGGGGTTTTAAAACAACCTGCAGGCAGGACAAAGACAGTTGCTCTCCCAACTCTGTGTGACAGCAGCGCTTCTTCCTGGGCACAGAAAATGGATTTGCTGCCTCTGGGACTACAGAGGGGGCCTGTGAACCACAGCATGGGTGGTAAGGCTGCTGCTGGCCAAGGGAGCTGGGGGGTTTAGCACCCAGGGCAGGAGACAGCTTTCCTTCCCCATGGCCTTATCTCGGGCAGAGAGCCCAGCTCCCACAGCTGGCCTGGCAAGCAGCCATCCTCCTAAGGTGTCCGACCTCCAAAGACATGCTTGTGGCAGGCTGCTTTGAACATGCTGCAGATGGAAGAGACAGTGAAGAAGTGTCTGGTTACCCACCTCAGCCTCCTCCTTCCCTCCTCTCTAGGGCAGGAGGTCTGCCCTCCTGAGTGTTAGGAGAGACTCTTCCAGGGAGGGTTTGACAGGGCAAATTTATTGCAAGCCTGTTACAACTTGCTGCAGATTTGGGTAACGCTTGGGGAAAATGCTGTCAGTGGGTGCATGTGTCTCTCCTTGGAAACCTGGAGTGCTTTTCTGGCCTCAGCTGCCTGCCACAATTCAGCGCTGCCAGCGGCTGAGGGAGTAGCTGGGTTTCCAGAGCCAGCCCTCCCTCGCAGCATGGGGATGCCTGTGCACACCTTGGCTCAGGGTTGCTCCCTCCAAGGATGGCCACTGTGCCTCGAGTGGCTACAGCCCTTCCACGTCAGCATGGGTTTGCTGGTCTGATTTGTGATGTTCAGCAGAGCAGCAGACGAAAGCAAGGTCCTTCCGCCTTCAGACCATCATAGGATCTCTTGAGCAATTCAGTATGTTTATTTCACAACGATAGTGTAGCCCTGGGGCTTGTCTCTTAGGTCTTCACTGGTGCAATGCCTGTTACATCAGAACATTCAGACTGGTGGGGTAATGCTCCCTGAAGGAGGCAAGGTGCCGATCCAAGCTGTAAAGTTTGCATGTGTCTCCATTTGCATTTGCATTTTCAGCTGGAGGAGAAGTGCCAGGGTTCTGGGGTGGACAGAGGGAATTTAGGCTAAACAGGGTTCCCAGATCAGCTCCAACTTTGTCATCTTCTATTTAAAAACCTGCAGATCTGGGGTGGGACCGGCAACCCCTGCATTCGCTTCAGGATGCACATGCATTGCTCCTGGTAAATCAGCAAAGCATACCCTAGCACAGATCGTATGGGGCAAAGTTAGGGTTTTCTAGGCAAGGCAAAAATCTCTCTTTGCCTGTCAGATGCTTCAGAGGAAGCTGAAGTGGACATAAGTAGTGGAGCAGGTTGCAAGTGTCTAAGAAGACAACATGCATCCCATGCACCTCATTCCACCATCCTCAGCACCTAACCTTGTAGCATGACAGAAGTGGATGGTGTCATGGATAGCTGCACAACCATGTTGGTCACCTTTTGCTGATGGGATGTACAGATGCTGGTGTTTTCTGTGTAATGGAGAATTCATGTTCCAAGCAGTCTGCAGGGTTGTGGTGATTCATGGGGAGCAGGAAAACCTAGCCTTATCTTCAGGGAGAAAACTGCTGAGCTTCAAGTTTCAAAGCCCTTGGTTCAGTGGAATTACAGGTTCAAATTCTGTGAGGGTCAAACAAGGTCTTTTCCTCTGAGACAGATGGAGTGTCATGCACTGAATTGCCTATGATTCTCATTGTTAGATGCTGTGTTACTTTGAAAACAGCATGGTGACAAATCTTGGCTTCCTGCAAAATAAATAACTGCATCACTTGTCAAAAACGTTTGCTTTCAGAAGTGCTGCCACTCTTTTGAGGCTTCAGAGACTCCTGGGAATGAAGGAGACAGAAGAACACAAGATGCCACTTTCCTTACTCTGTTTTAATTGACATTTCACTGTTTGGCTTTTTTTTTTTTTTTTTTTTTGCTAATTTGAAAAAGCCCCGGTGAGGAGTGATTCCTGCCCATGGCGTGTCCCAGCAGGCTCGGTGAAGTGCGACACTGAGGACGTGTGCTGCCTGACTCACCTCTTGCTTGCCGCATCCTTGCTGCCTGCAATCACCCTGATGCAGGAGGAACTCCGAGATAGCTCTTGCTCCCATGGCAGCAGATATCACTCATCAAGGCCATTCCCAGGTTTCTTTTGGGGGAAAATATGGCTCCTTGGATGCTGTCAAAACCACAGCATCAGGACTGATCAGCGGTGAATAACCAGCATGCTTCTGCCCACTTGGCTGAGACGACACATCAGACCACTGATACTGGCTGAAGCATAAAGTCTTATGCTTATTTCTTACAGAGCATGCTCAGCTCTGCCATGTATAGCAGTGCATGAAAGGTAGGTATATGCTGCTCCACCAAGGCACCTGTCAAATGCACAGGCGAATTCCTCCTCAAAATTTCTACAGGGAAAGCTATGTTCAAAAAAGTCTGGCAAGGCAGAGAAACACTTTCGAAACTTTAGATTTCTCTTCTTCTAAAGCTGTCTCCGGTGTTCAACTATTTCCACACACTTACTCCTTGCCTAGGATAGAGTATAATGCACCGGATGAAATGTCAAAAAGCAGCCGCTATATTCAGCATGCCCAACAGCAATTTATTTCACAGCACGTGCAACAGTATCTTATTTTGTGCCTGACATAGCAAATATTACTAGCGTCCAGCCAGCACCTTATCTAAAAGCAGATGAAGCAAGAAGTACTGCAAACTGCTTTTATGTCACCTATGGGATGCTCTCAGTGCTCTGCAAGTGCTTGGGAGTCCTAAGTAGCAGGATGGAATTGTTTACACGTGGGAAAACAGAAGTAAAAGAGTTTTCTGTTTTCAAAAGCAGTTGCTAGCTTTGGGTCTCTGTCTTTTTGGTGCCAAACTGTGAGGTTTTAGTGCTCTGGCATGTGTGCAGAACAAAGAGCAACTGTTCGCTGGTTTAACTGGTTTGACTTGTACACAGCTCTGTTGAAAAGGTACCTTAGTGTGCAGCCTGTGTAGCGCACTGAAGAAGCAGATGTTCCTTCCATCCCTGTTGCCCATCAGGTCTGGATTTCAGAAGTGACCTAGTCGAAGCCAACAGTGTTTGCAGTGTCCAGTGCCGCTGAGAGCTGGGCCAGGTGTGAGATCAAATGTCTGGAGCGGGGCGGGTAACATTTTTTCAGATGTGCTTCTTGGTGATTTCTTTCCAGACACATGGGGGAAGTCTGTGGTAGAGCTGGGAACAGAGCCTGTTCCTGTGCTGTGAGAGGCTGTGCGTCTGACAAGACACAGGCACAGCCCAACAAAGTAAACGTTTTGATTTCATGGCTGGAGCTCAATGGCACTCAGTTGCGCCACGGGAATTTTTTTCCCCTGACTCCAGGTTCACAGGTGTTCGCACTATGGCTAAAGCCCCAGAACCTCTCAAATTAAACAGGAGCTTAATTTTGAGTCAGTAGTAGCGCTGTGTCTTTATACTTGTGTAGCAGCTCAGTTGCAGAGTAGCCTTAATGAGGAGGAAGGCTCAGGGAGCTGGTGAGATACAAGTGAAAAGCACATCATAGGGCTGAGGTTAATAACAGATTGCAGAGGAGAGTATTTTACATCAGGAGCAGGGTGTTGACTCCAACAGCAAGTAATAAGCTGCTTCCTGAGCTTGACAATGGAGTGGGGACTAAGCTTATGGATGGATGATATGCTTTGTCATTGCTTGCTTGTTTGAGGAGCCTCGTAAAATCACACATTCTTTCTTCTTTAATTCCATTAATTGAGGTTATCTCAATTACTATGACAGGAGAGATTGTCATATTCTATGTCTGAACATCATGTCTGCTGCCAGTGCTGGCTGTGTGGCAAACCCTGAACACACTGCTGGGACTGTCAAGCCTGGGCTATGCCTCACTGGTGTGTCCACAGCAGGGCAATACCTGTAAGGGGGCACCATTGTGGTGTCAACTGGGCTTGCAGCTCCCTGCTGATCTGCCTTTGCAATGTTTGGTTGAGCACAACTCCACAGTGCAGATGTTTCTGGTTTGTTGTTTGCATGAGTTCATGTTGAAGGCTTGCATTCTCAAGACATTCGCTTTTATTTGTTTAAAATGTGCTGTTTCCATAGGTTGCACCTGCCCTCAAGGATACCACCCAAGGGTAAACGTGGAGAAGGCACAAAGCCAGCATCACAAGTGCAGTTTCCATGGGAAATGCAGGCAGGTATATCTGTACATGTAATAAGATGCTAGGCTCTGGGTGTCTGTTCTATTCCTCTGCTCTGGGTTGTGGTGAGGAGCACCCAGCCTCTGGCAGCAAAGGCGGCCCTGATCTCCAGAGCAGTGAAACAGCTTAGTCAGCTGAGCTCCTTAAAAAACAGCAGTTGAAACCACATCCCAACCATCAGCACAGGTCAGGAGCTGTGCCTTTTCTTGAGTAAAATTTCAGTCAGTCTTAATTTTCTTTTCACATCTGTTGTAGAAAATGCTAAATATTGAGCTGTTATTTGGCAAAAGTAGCAAGAGGAATTTCAGACTGAAAAGCAGGACTTGGGTTTTTCATTAGAAGGGAAACTGGGGAATCTTTTCATCAAAACTACTTTCATGGAAAACAGTTGTTGAAGAACATTCTGGTTGAAAGTATTTCAGCCATCTGCCTTAAGGAGGAGGTGACCCCCCCCCCCCCCCCCGACCCTTCCCACTGTGAATAAGCGGGATTTTCTGCAGTAAAAGGATGGATCTTTCACCTGTGATTGAAGCCTTTGTTTTGTTTTGTTTCTTTGATCGATATCCCCATCACTGAAACATGTAAACACAAGGAGTTTTGTGTGAAACTCTAGCTGATAAGGGGCAGGGAGCAATCGTGGGCGGGCAACAGGCTGGAATCAGTGACTTAATCAGCCACTTCCCTTTCTAATTGCTATGATTCTACAGCTTAAAGAATTACACAACGTGTATTTTAGTTGGAACAAGATTCTATTATTGAGTAAAGTGCATAATGATTGTGTTTCAGGAGGTGAAATAAACGTCTATCACCAGGCACTTTAATCCATCTTGTACTTCGCTAAATTGCTGAAATTGCACTGCATTCAGTACTAAAATTACATGTAATACAGTGATCGCTGAACTGACACTCACAAAAGGATGTCTAGTACCTACATTTGATTTCCTAATTGACAATTTTAGGCTTTGGTTTAGGGAGGGAGGAGCACCCACAGCCCTGATTTTGGTTGACAGGAATGGGGAGCATGTAGCTCCTTACAGAGGCAAAGTCCTTGAGAATGGATGGATCCTCCCTCTCATTTGCTATAGCTCATTTGCTTAGGTCACTGGATAGATCCATTTTTCCCACATTTACAAAAACATTAGATTTTGATACAAGGCTTTCTCATAATGATACACCAATTGCTTATATTGCTCTGCAATTTCTTCACTGGTCATTCATTAATTGATGCCACATTTTGCAGACAGGAACAAGTGACTTGACCAAGCATACTTAGCACAAAGGAAAAAGGCACGTTTCTCACCTGCATCTCCAATGGCAGTTTGGAAGTGCTGCTTTTTTTGTTGCTGCTTCTTCCTGTAGTCCCTCCACCCTGCAGAATTTTAGTTGGAAAACATCAAAATTAAAACCAGAGCTCTTGGTTTCAGCTCCTGGGTATGACATTTAGATCAGGCCCACTTAGAATGATGTTATGGGTATGGATAGCACTCCAGAGATGTTAAAAGGCTCTCGCTGATGCTAAACTAAACTCTGTTGGTTTTTTAGACTTTAGCTAATGTATGTGATCACATGGGAGATTGATCATTTGATTATAGTTTACAAGAATTTTATTACTGTCTCCTGCCCTTAGAAAACTGACTTGCTTTCTGAAGACCAAAACCACCTTTGTATTTTTTTTAATCAAGGTTTTTCCCAGCCTGGCTGGGACTAGAACAGGTCTGTAAGAAACTTAATTGCAAAATGTTAGAATTTCTCTTGGGAAGAGAAACCCACACTCCATCCAGGAAACACTGAATTTAAATCCTCTCTTGATGTTTCCATGGCCTCAGCCAAAGGGATGAAACCTTTCTTCATAGCCGGTGACATAATCTGTAGGGTTTACCCACTCTTTTAGCAAAGTATCAAACTCTTTCATAGATATTTTTCTTATTTTTTTTTTTTCTGTAAATGAAAGAAGATGTGAATGTCTCCTTCATCAGCAGTCACTATATAACATACATACTGTAAGGTCTATTAAAAAAGTTTCAATAAGCTAAGCAAATATGAGGAATTCTGATGGGAAGGAATTAAAGCCATCTATTTTTTTCTTCCAAAATAAATATGCAAGTTAATCTGAAAAAGTGAAGAGTGCCAAATATTCATCCTATGTGCTAAAGTGACTCATGGTGAAGGCAGACAGTTTTATAGTGCAATTTCTTTACTTGTGCTGGAAATGGATAGCTTCCAAGTGACACTTATGAAACAATTAACTGTTCAAGGATAATCAGATTTGTATGAAAATGTAAAGATAAGCAATTTAGCTGTGATCTCAGATGGAAAGTGACTGAGGGAGGTGGGCCATATTCCATTGTAAAAATCCCCTTTCTTTTACTAAATGGCACTTTTGTGCTGGATTCAGGCGAGTAAGGGCTCCCTTGACTTTCATTGCTAGGATGACACACGACTGATTTGCAACACTGGAGATCCTTGCTGATGGCTGAACTGCTTTGCATATAAATGAGACCTAACCTGAACAGCTGTTCAACTGGGGGATATGAAGGATTTACAGTTCTGGATCACATCTCTGTTCACCACCAGTCTCCAATGGAACTCTGCTCCAAGCTGCTGGAAAGCATGTGATGTTTCATACCTACATACCTGGAGCTTAGGCAGGGACAGAGGCTGGGGGTTCAGATGGCCAGAAATGTTTCGAAGCCTTTTTACATTTGAAAGTTAAAATGTTCACTTTTCAGACTTGCCCTCTCCCTTGAAATTGTCTTATTATGGTGGAAAAGTGAAGTGCTTTTTTACTCTCCATGTGTGTCACAGACTTGTGTGTGTGCCTATTTGCAAAATATGAGCCACAAAGGTAAGGATTCAGCCAGTACTCTGTGGCCCTATTGATTTGCCAGCCCACACACAGCTCTGATAATATGTGCGCACCCTCTATGCCTGTACAGCGCCAAGATGGTTGCACAGAGACAGTCAGTGCATAAGAGTAGCTAGCACTGACAGCATAGCAGAGGCTCATTCTACATCTTAAGGTGCTGCCTGTGGCATCTCACAGAGCTTTTATGCTACCTCCACAACCTGCTCATCTCCAAATTGCCTAGTTCTTGGGGGAGGCAGCTTGAAGCCAGGAGAGCCTGAGGGGTTTCTGTCAGTCCAGTGCCTGTCTGCATCCATAAGTCACCTTCCATCAAAGTGATTGTCCTTGTGTTCCTGTTCACTGGGCCTCTCTGTGCTGCTGGTCATGTGTTTCTCCTTAAAGTGTGCTCTTATCTGTGCTGTGTTTGCAAATACACTTCGTGGAGGAAGTGGGAGAAAATGTGATGATGACGTTCTGACCCCAACCTCCCTTGAGCTGTATGGGAAGGCCTCTTAGAAAACCCTTTTTTGTGATATTTTCAGCTTAGTTTCCGAACCCCCAGAGGCCTGGCTAAGACTGGTAAGCAGCCAAGCCTTGAGTGACTATTCATCTGCCTGAACCCTCCCTAAAGATTTGCCTGTCTGTGGAACAAACCACATTGTCAAGGGCATTGTTATTGGTGTGTCAGAGATAAGAGTAGCTCTCTGCCCCAGGAGACCCAGAGAGCCTTGAGACAGTTTGGATCCTTGGCCAAAGCACCAGAGGCGTATATCCCTGGAGCAGAGGAGGCGGTGCCCTAAAATGCAGGGACTAAAAAGACACCTGCACTCTGCTTAATGTCAGAGGTTTCACTGCCAGTAGTCAGATTCAGAAAATATTTAGAGCACTTCCAAAAAAGCATTTGTAGATCTGGGTGTACAAGCCTGTGGAAGTGGTCTCCTGGCAATGCTCACACATGCACACAAAGCATCTTGGTCTTGAAAGGATGCTTTAACACTGCTTGTTCCTCCACTGAACCTGGCAGAAAGGGGAATGAGCACTATGATCCCATCAGCTGTGCAATCAATCCTTGATTATACAAAGGCTCTGGAGTGAAATTGGGCACCTGGTACCTCTGCAGTGATGGCAAAATCCTTCAGATGCTGCTTACTGTGGAGGCAGAACTCAACTTGTTATAAACACACCCTCTTTTCCTGAGTGTGGTTGGTTTTATCTCCAGGTTAAGAGAATGTTCAGATCACTGATGGAAGAGGAAGTTGTTTGGCTTTCAGAGCTTTGTTTACTTATAAAAGGCCTAACAAACATGGTTGTTAGGGCCCCCTAGGAGGTCTTTCTTATGAAGCTAGGGGCTATTGGATTAGGCAAATGAGAGCCAGAGATTTGCCTAATAGCTTGACAGGCCATGAGGGATTAGACTGTTGTGGGCTGGTGTAAACTTGTGGGACAGAGGTGCTGTGGCATGGGTCTCTTCTTAGCTGCAGATAAATACCTTGTCAATATGGGCTAATCTTGTTTGCCTTGTCCTCCATAATGCTGCATTACAGGACACAAACTCCGCCAATTTAATCACTGCTGGAATTTAATTGCAGGGGTTTGTTTCATGCACGTACCTCCTCCATTATGCAGCACTTTCAGCATTATAAGGGTCAGTGATTAACTCTAATTTTTAACTCACATGGGTTCACACTCTTGAAATAGTTGCTCCTTTGGGACCAAAGGTTCAATTGCAGCTGGCTGAAGGCAGGTCCCTCTGGTGAGACCCGATCCTGCCCTGGCATGAAGCACTCCATGCTTCTTTTTCAAACCCTGGTATTAACCATGTCTCTCCCTTCCCATATAACCCAGGTACCCTCCCCCTGAGCTGGGATCCTGCTTTGCCATTATGCTGTGCTCAAGGCAGTATGCCAGCACTAGAATGACACCTTGTGAAGCCTGAAAGACACCCCCAGAGTGCACCCACCCCTCCCTGGCACACTCTGACACCTTTCATTTGATTTGAAATGGAAGTCAGTGGTCACTGTCATCAAAGGCAAACGGGCAGTTAGCAGCAGGACTCAAGTGCTCTTAAGGGGTTGCACATAAAGTGGACATAGGACTTCTCTGCTCCCATGTCCCTTTACATTGGTCTGATGGGTTAGAGGGGTGTGAGTATACAACTTTTATACAGCATTGTGGCTTTTGCTGCACCTCTCACTTCTGCTCCTGGCCAACCCAGAGAAGAGCAGACACCTTTGCTGGGCTGAGTTTGCTACCAGGACACAGATCATATTTGTCTCATTATGGTGAAGGTTCCATCCCATCCAGACCCAGGTTTATCACACCTTTTAGGTATCTTCCCCTTGTCCTCCCTGCAAGTATACCAAGTGCCCAGCAAAACTGGGTCCAGCAGAGGAGCTGGGGTCCAATCACCTGGGGACACATAGCCCTGAGTCTTGATGGACGCTTTTTGGAGCTGAGGGAACCAGGAAAGTTCACTGTAGTACATCCCTTGGTCTGGAGGCAGCCTCCTCTGCAGCTGATTAGCATCTGCAAGGCTCTGGAGGGGATAGTGCAGGTGGGAGGAAGAGCTCGAGCCAGTCCCTTCTGCCCCACAGTCTTGCTCAGTTAAGCAAATTGCTCCTGAGCTCTAGGGGGCCACAAACCCAAATTGCTCCTTAGAAAGTCCAGACCCTTCTGCCTCCTCCAGCACAGCCCCTGGGCCCTGTGCCCAGCAGGTGGCAGAGCTGCTAGGAACAGGGCAGATGGGAGCAGCGTGTGTCAGTGGTGCTGAGTACCAGGTGGCAGCTTCCCATCGGCAGTGACAGGGGAAAGGCTGCCTTGTGTGCACATGCTAATGGCAGCCACCTGGGCTCACACACTGCAGAGATGGTGGTGTGAAAAAGTGCCCTCGGTCTTGTCCCTGACACGTTCACTTGCCCAGCGGAGAAAAGTTTCAGGTGCCAAAAGGGTTGTAAATAGTGACCTTGCAGGCTGGTCCTTTACTAACACATCCCCAAGACAGCATCTATCTTCCTGGGTGGATGGTGAGTGCAGAGCAGTGAGGCGTTGTGGGGGTAACAGCAAGACCCTCATCAGCTGCACAAGGCATGGTTGGTTGTACCACCCATGGAGTGCTGGGCCAGGTCAAGCCCTGTGGCTTTCCCTACTGTCCCACTAGATGAAACACCATCCACCTCTCATCCATTTCTCTGCATCTTCATCGCCTTATAGGGAATGAGAAGATTTAAATTGTCATGTAAGCACAGCGGGGAGAAGCTTTTAGGCAAGGGTGTGTAATGGGGGATTTTCTCTCTGTGAAGCAGACCTCCATTGCCTCCCTGGCTCTGCTCTTCACATACCTGAGCATTCAGCCCTGACCAAGACTGAAGCTGAGAACCAAAAGCAGGCCAGCACAGATCCCGAAACACACTGGAGTATCCATGGTATGATCTCAGAAGTGTGTGTGCCAGCTTATAAATGGTCTGTGGAGCAGGACCTGGCAGAAGGAAGCACAGCCTGACTCCATGGAGGTGGCAAAGGATTGGGACTGAAGCAGTGAGAGGTAAAGTTCACCCTGCACATGCACTACTGCCTGCAATTCTTCGTGCTACAGCTTAGTCATAGCTGACCCAGGCTTGGGAGAACATAGCTGGGAGAACAGAGCTGTGCTGGTTGACATTAACTCTGCTTAGGGCAGAAAGGCTTCATCTCTCTGAGCCTTCCCTACTACCAGGCAAACACTGTCATCTGACTGCAGATTGAGATACGAGCTAGGCAAGCCTAAAGCTGCAGCTTGCTGCTGGCTGGCTTTGCATGGTTCTGGAGACAAACGCAGAGGTGGCCTCATGCACTCTATTACTGCTCTTTATTTCCAGACTCCACTAATGAATTCTACTAATGCGCAAAAGCCAGCATGACAAAGAAGCCCTCGCTCTTCTTCCATACCCCCCCTTTCTTCTAACCCCTGTAACACTTCCTGCTGTAGTTCTGTAGTCCTGCCTGGGATAGACAGCGCAACAGATGGTAAAAGATGTACACTCCTGAAGTGAGCTAGTTGTGATCTACTACTGAAGTGAGACCCTCTCCCAAGATCTCACTGCTGGTTCTTGCACGGGGAGGAAACATTGCTCTTTACCATGCCAGGAGCTAGCTTGCATTTTGGCCTGGAGCTCATTTAAACCAAGTTCTCTAGTAGCAGCTCCCTTCTTTGCAAGGCAGTCCCAGGAAATTCTTGGGTTTAGGCAAGAGGGCAATTGCTATCTAACTGATGGAGCTGTGCATATCACTTAAGCTCCCACAGCCATCATTCTTTAAACACAAAGCTTCTGCTACCCTTCCATCCCTCAGCTCAGGAGCCTCATGGAGCACTCCCATAAGCTTCTGCACAAATTGACTCTGTAGGGAAGAAGAGAAGGAAGGAAAGGGCTCCTGGTGCCCTGGGCATGATACTGGGCAGCCCAGGGCACTTATCATGAGAAGTCAATGTTTTTTCAGTCTGAGTGCTAGGATTTATAGACAGAATAAAATGTCATGCTGAGGGCTGCTAATATATTGCCTGTGACTTTTGCATGTCTTAAATTTAGAGTTTACAAATTGCATAGTCCTGGGCTAACCTTTCTGCCAAGCAGACAGCTACTGAGTTCCCAGATGGAAGTTCTTTGGCCACCTCCATCTGTACTATCCGAAGGTCTTTAAAAGAAATACCCTGGGAATAGAACCTGTCACACTGTCCATCACTGAATGCAGAGCTCTTACCTCTTTCTGTGCCTTTAGCAACCGCTTTGTTCTCCAATTCCTTTTCTTTAACTGGTTCTTTACTTATTGGAGCCCTTGTACTTAGACAAGATACATATTTGGCATAATAAAAGAGATTCCTTATAGCCAGCAGTGCATCCAGCTGCTCCCTGTCCTCTATTACTGAAAATTAAAGAGATGCAAAATTAGGAGCTGAATGTCTCTGCATCTGGGGGCCTTATGCATAGTTGGAGACAAGAGTTCAAGATGCGTCCTTTTCCCAGGAATAGCAATTTGAGAGTTCAAGAAATGACAATTCCTAACAAAACTTCCTCCAAAGAATCTTGCTTAAATACTTTAAATCACACTGGATGTGTTCATTTTTGCTCAGAGTTTTCTTTGCTTCTCTTGACTGCACACTCCAATGTAATCCCAGGTCGTTCACTGAGAAATGCTTTTGAATGTTTCATCCCCACCTTTAGGACCCCTAAGGGGGACAAGCAAACAGGAAGGAAGGTTCACTGCAAGCAGGGAAGTCAGCAATTTTCCTTCACCACAAAGAAACCTCAATGGAATTCAGCATCTGCAGGCCCTAGTGCTGTATTGCCTTGAGTAACTCATGTTGGTGTCACTGCCCATGGCAGGGGGGTTGGAACTAGATGATTTTAAGGTCCTTTCCAACCCTAACTGTTCTATGATTCTATGGTTCTACGTTCCTAGGCGTGGTGTTCAGGCAAAACCAAGTCCTGTCCCAAAGCAATGCATATCAGTATTTTCTTGGCATGCTCTAGTCCCTCTCTTTACAGCAGGCTCCCAATTGCTCAGCTTCATCTTAGGGTGGCAATAACATAAAAAAGCTGTAGTAAATGGATTTAATTTGTCTCCTGGCCTAGCAGCAGATTTTCTTGGGGGAATGGTCAGAGCTTGTATTTAAAAGCTCACTGCAAAAAGCAGTACCCATGGCTGATTGAGCTCATGGCGTATCCTGTAAATCTGCACTTCCCTGCTGTATTTGAGAACACTGGGTGCTGGGAAACCTTGAGAACTGTAAGTGGAGAAGGAGCCCCATTAATTCCTGTCTAGACTGGCTTCTGAGCCCAGGTCGCAGAGATGAAAGGGCACTTTATTAAGACAGGGCATAAATCCACCCTGCCAACAAGTCCACACTCCTCTGGATTATTTACACCTCTCTCCCTCCCTCTGGTCATTACCTGTCCCTATATAATCTACATTAAAGTTCTGACAGGATTAATCCAATATATCTTAAGCTTTAAATATCAGGCTCTGTGTGCTTTCATTTTCACTATGTCACAAAAAAAGACTTCATATTTTACAGATAGACTGAGGAAAAATGTAAGCGTCTAAGGAAAGGAGCTTGTTGTTATGACTGAGAGATAAAATGTGTGCTTAGAAGATTTTATTGCAAACCTGGCCTTTCCGCACCTACAGCTCCTCTCCCTGATGTATCTGGCCCGCTATGCCACTAAGAATCAGACAGGGGCTGTATGAATGGAGCCATCTGGGCTTTGAGCATCACCTTTCTGGATGAGGAGTGACAGCCTTGGGCCAGGCTACAGCCCATTCCTTATGATTGACTGTCCTCCCTTGCAGTGATGTGCTCAGCTGCTAGGGACTAGGACTGAGGGGGTGCAGAGGGCATGGGTGGTTTAGGATGGAGTCTCTGAGGAAGACAAGCTGTTTTCCTTCAGAGATCCTGCAGCTTTTCATTGCTGTTGTTTCACTCCTTTATTTTCTATCACTGGAAAGTTCCTGTCTTTGGAACACAGATTGAGGGTATTTTGGTGCTTATGGAAAGAGCCACAGCACTGTAAGTGCCTCGTAGATGCTGTCATCTCATGTTTGTGTGAGCTTCCCCACATTCCCTGCAGCCAGGCAATGAGGAGCAAGCAGTGTTTATGGCAAAGAGCCTCAAAAGGACTTTGTCACTAATATATTTTTAGACTGAAAATGTAAGATGTGCATTCACTCAGTGTATACGTATCTCTGAAACCCCGGGCTCACGTGGTTCATTTCTGGTGTAGGTCCTGTTCAGCAGAACAACTGAGGGGTGAGGGGTATAAGGATGTGGAGCATTAATGAGGTGGGTGCTGTGCAGTGAAAGGCAGGCAAGGTGGCTATAGCCACAGTCTGCAGAGCTTCTGGATGACATGGAAGAGCTGCAGCCTGCAAGAGGACACCCAGCCAATACTGTAGGACTGGAGTTTCTGCTTCCCAGGCATGTGCATCACCAGCAGCAGGGCAGACCAATTCTTTGGCAAGAATGACTGATACTTTGGATTAATTTTTTGAAAGAACAGATGTCTTCATGAGCATGCTCTGATGCAGGACTGCCTTCCTGTTGCAGATCCTATGCATTTTCACTGTTACTTGATATATCCAATGTGATAACAGTACGTGATAATAGAGCTGCACAATACTCAGAGCCATCTTGAAGACCTGCTGCAGATACCAGCACATTGTAGAAATGACAGGCTAAGGAAATGATGAGTGCTGTTGAAAGGACGCTCTGTTTTTTTGTGCAGCCAGACAGGGATCTCCCCAGTGTCAAAGTCTGCTCATGTCTGCATTTCAGTATTTGCAACCCTTTTGCATTCATTTTCTGTTGCATTTTTAGGAAATGAGCTTACTGGCACCGTCAATTTCAAGTCATTAACAAATGTTTACATAAAGTGAGTTTGAAACCTATAAAAAAGACCATTTGAAGTATTTCCAAGATTCATTTGACCAAAGAAATCATAACACTTGAATTATGTGTCAAATCCATCGTAACCAGGCTGCTCCAATTATGAATATCAGGAGTTTGCACTGAACTTGAAAAACTGTTTCCAAACCAAGACTCACTCAGACTACAGAAATAATTCAAATAGATTCAAAAAAAAAAAAAAAAAAAAAAAAAATCAGAAGTCGTTCACATACCTGAAGAAAACAAATCACTGAGTATATCATTCAGGGGCTTACTTATTTATCACTTTCTTCAGCAGCATTAAAGGTCAGCTCCATCTTCCCCATTAAACACCCAGCTTTGTGTCTCCATGTGCTGCAGCAGCTTGCAGAAGAGGTAAAATGCCTTGAGTTTTGCCTTTTTGACTTTACTGTAAAGTTTATTGTTAGACATTTGGGGGCTCAGTAAACAACAGCTATTAAACAGTTTCTATCCTTTCCTTTCTAGCAGTTTTCTCTGAGCTGGAAGGGCACAGGATAACCCCCACACCCTTTATGCTCATACAGAAGAATTTCTTTTTGTCATCTTTTTCA
Source organism: Psilopsiagon aymara (assembly GCA_024733675.1). NCBI lineage: Eukaryota > Metazoa > Chordata > Aves > Psittaciformes > Psittacidae > Psilopsiagon > Psilopsiagon aymara. Next base: position 47,274 of record JANRGW010038459.1, on the reverse strand, counting down.
TTCCCAGGTTTGTGTCAGGATAGACAGAGGGCTCCAGAATGCAATTAAGCACAAGCCTCAATAAGACAAGAGCATTACTGAGCCTGTCCCAGCCAGGAGCCTGTTCCTCCCATGCCTGTCGCACACAAGCCATCATCCTCTGTGTGCGGAGAGCACGTGGCGGCTGCTGGATGCAGGGACAGGCCATGCTGAGTTTGTGTTAAGGGCAGAGCTGGAGCAATAGGGTATTGTGTAGTAGAAATAGCCCACAGAGTCCCAGAATTACTTCCCACTGGCTTTCCTTTGGTTCATCAGTTTCAGTATCTCAATGGGTAGAGTCAGCAACATACCTTAGAAGCCATCCATTAGTCTGGCCTGGGAGAGGAGACTGAAGTATTCAGAAGTAGTCAAGTAGTCAGTATAGGAAGAAAAATCTCTGGAAATTAGCAGATTTTATTTTTTATTTTTTTAGGGAGCATATTTTCACATTTCCACTAGCCTAAACTCACCAGGAATTTTAGCAGGAACAGCCTCAGTTATATTAGTCTCTTACTTTTCCAGCTTTTTATACAGAAACCCTTGCAACAATAGTGAAAGATAGCACATATATAGAAGAACTAAATCTCTATTTACCTACGTGACTTTAACCTGATTAATAGTGCCACTAAATCTTTATGCTCAGTATTGTAGGCAGTGCTGTGATGGCAGTGTGTGTGGATACACTGAATAGCTTGAAATTTGGAACTGCTGGCAGTAGGCTTGTTGCTGTGGTACAGAGCACAGCGCAGTGCTCCCAAAATGCAAGGCCATTATGAGGACAGATGGCCCAGAAGGACCTTCATCTGTCCCTGATGATATCCGAGATAGAGAGTTTGACAGCACTGTGAGTGTCCCTGCATCTCCACATGGTAGTCAGCTTCACTATAGACACACACATTCCTTGTACGTATTTTGAACTCCATTCCCAAGCATGAAGAACAGAGGTTTTATTATCTAGAACTCAAATAGATCCTCACATAAGGACAGTAGACAGGCTAGTGTGGATCACAGGAATGAAAAGCTTTCCCAGAACCTCCATCTGCTGGATGTTCCACTGGCTTACTTGCATGTACCTAGAATCATCTCTTCTTTCTGCAGAGCACAGCTCTCCAGCTCCTTACAAACCCAAATGAGTGCTTGGGTACCTCTGTTCTGCAACAGCTGGGAAAATGGCAGGCATTTCCCATTAGAAATTGTGAAATAATTTTAAAATATGAATAATAAATGGATATAAATATAATACTTCCCATGAAACAGAAGAAACGTTTTATAACCAACCATCCTTCATCAGATAATACTACTGACTTAAGAACTCATGCCAGCTGCCATGTGTACCATCTTTCATTTCCACCAGTAAGTAGAGAGGGAGAAGGAAATGACTCTTTCCTTTGAGTTCCATTCAAATGGAATCCTCCAGGAACTGGCTGACATGAAAAACCCCACCACCTTCGTACTGGAAAGATGCTGCAATCACCTCTTCTAAAACTCTAAATAAGGTATGGGGAGAATTATCCACAAGGCACAGAATTGCTGTAAACTTTTGCTATCTAGCCAGGTGGGGAGACATTTTTCTCCTCTGTTTAACTTGTGTGCTATTTCCTCCTCCTGGCATTTATTAATCCGACTGGTTAACCATTGAGTCCAGCCTGAAAACAGATCTCATCACAAATCCTGTTCTCCATGGTGGACTTGGAAAAGGCTCTGGCTGAACAAAATCACTTCTGTTTTAACTCTGAAGGGCAGAACTAAATGCTGGAGATAGATGTTTACCATGAAATTAACACTAAAGGTTTCCTGTTTGGAGCAGCCAGGATTTCCATTTGTAGGCAAGTTCTAGTTTGGCACAGCCCTTCAAAATTCATCAACAATTTGGGTGCTTCTGGCTATGCAGTATTCATTGCACCCATTCTACTCCTGATAAACAGATTCAGAAGCCTTAATCACAGGGGTAGTATATTCAATAACCATTGCTCTTTAACTGTTTCTGATCTTTATCTCTGTTTCCCCACAAGTTCTTTTTTTCCTCTGGGAGGATCAGTGTTTCTCTTTGAAATGACTTTTCCTTTCAACATTCATCATTCAGGACTGCTCAAGTGCTGCTTCAGTGCAGAAGCTGCTCACAAACTATTTGTAGCAGTTGCTTTTTTTGAAGTTTGCTATTTGCAGCATATGATCCCTCACTTAAACCTCCTAACATTCCCTCTCTGACTGGGCACAAGACCCCTGCATCACTCAACATGCTTCTGGGAGAGCCAGGGTTGACCCCAGACCTGCTGCCTCTTGTTTCATGTCTGACCCTGGGTGAGTATTTCCAGTGTGCTGCGGAACCACAAAACTGTAAGCAAAGTCTGTGAGTGAGTAGTGAGAGATGAACCACAGCCAGGTGTGATTCTCAGGCTGGGGGCTGATCCCAGCTCCAGTGGGACTGTCAGTGCTCCTGGGGACTGCCCTTTCTGCCTGAGAGTTTTACGAAGAAAGCCTCAGAGCACTTGGGAAGATGAACCTGTGTTTGAGATAGAGAAACAAGTTAAAAATAGCATGAGGCAGAAAGAGAAAGGAAAGCTACAGGCTGTTTCCATCAGCAGAGGGGTCATGTCCTATGGCTTGTGTGTGTGTTTTTATAGCATGGCAATAATTACTGGATGGCTCTTTCCATTTGCATCTCATTATTAAGCCAAATAATGCATACATTTTCCTGACAGTGATTTACATGTACAACTTTTCCTATATATTGGTAGCCAACAGAACTTGAATCTGAGGACCTGCAAAACCTCATGTTACAGTCACTGTTCCTGCCCAACACACCCTGTGGGTCCTGGTTTTAATCTCTGCTGGTTCCCACCTGAGTGGTTCCCTGGGGAGAACCTTGCTGCACACCTGGGAGCCCCAGCCAGGCAGGATGCAGCCTGGGCTGCTCTGTCAATGTTGACTTTGCTGCAGGCTCTGGAGCCCAGTGGTGGTTATCTTGTTCGATAGGTAGGATTAACCCCATTAGCATAAGCGTCTTTGAAGCTATTAAATACACAAAATCAATGGAGTTGAAAAGGACGGGTGTCCTTTCAAATGGAGGCATGTTATCACCTCATGCAGGTTACACAGACCAAGACCTGCACTTTGGACAGTGTTCTGGCCGACAACTGTGAATAAGACTTCTGCAGGGTGATCTCTGTCCTCCACACTTGTTTGCTTCCAATATAACTGTCTCCTCCCCTCCCCTGCATTCTGGGCACAGCAGCTCTCAGGGTTTTCTTTGCTGGTGTGGCTGTGGAGCCCTGCTTTCCCAGGGATGAAAGCTTTCCATCTGTAGATGTTTGCTTTATGGGAAGGAACTTTTTGCACGGCATGAAACTTTCCATTGTATTCACAGTCAGTTTTGGCAAACTAATTTAAGGTGAAAAAATCCTGTCCACAGACACTGGCACCCTGCACAGCCAACCCCACCCCTCCCTAGAGCATGGCTCCAGGGAAGGAGTGCTGCTAGGAAGGGGTGGCACAGCCCAGCCTTGCAAGTACTCCCTCAGAGCCACACTGCTCTGAGGAGCAGGGTTATGTTGGCTCAGGTCATACCAACTGGAAATTCAGGGGAGACCCCAGTGATGGTCTAACCTGCTGAGTGCAAAGCCCTGGCTGCTTTCCCCACCAGCGAGGGGGACGATCACAGGTAGCAGGATTTCCTACCTTGTGCAGAAGCCAGCTGTGTTCCTGGTAATGGAGAGAGTTTGTATTTGGCAGCCCTTGAGTTGCCAGAGGGATGGGTGCTTATTTCCCAAGTGAATCCGGATTCCTCACAAGTCTCTTTTCTACCCCCATGCTGCCTCTTAGCTCCCCCTTCTGCCAGTGCTTCCAAATTTTTCTGCATGATCTGCAATATTCATAAGAGTGCTTCCTAAAAAGGCTCTGTATTCACTGCATTTTTCCTCTTCATGCTGAACTAAAAAGTGGGAACTTTCAAGGAAAGCAATAACAAACTTTCACTAACGCAGAAAAAGTGTCTGTATGGTGTAAGCAGGGTGACATGCAGCGCTCTTTCTTCCCTTAGTGCTGGGAAAGCACAGGATCTGCAGATCTTGCTAGCTTTTGGCTGTGCCTGATGTGAAAGGCTACGTTCAAGCCAAGAGGAGGGACTGCAGCACTAGAAAATCAGGGCTGTTGGTGTGGTATGTTAAAGGTAATCGATCTCACCTGAGATGGGTGAGGCACACAGCTGTTCTGGCTATAAAAGCTAACAGGGGAGCAGCCTGGCTACAGGAGGGAGTTGGGCTGTTCTGAGGAGTGGATTGTTTGCTGTCTTTAGTAACAGCCCAGGAGTCCCTGTGTTAGAGATGGGATGAAAGGGAGGTGAGAAGAGGGTCTCTGAGATTAGATTTAGGGTAGCAGAAAAGTAATGGACTTTAATGAGAGATTCCAAATAGAATATAGAGATAAGCTTATGTGGGTGGCATCTGGTCTAGGGCTGACTTATAGGTGTCTCTGGAGATGTGGAGCTTCTATTTCACTGCCTTCCCCTACTGCAAATCATCTTGTGCTCCTAGAGAAAAGGCTCTGAGGAGAAAGGCTTGGGGAAGGGGATGTGCTTGGATGAAAAGAGGAGGCAAGGAGTTATCAAAAGCTTTCTTGAGATGAACTGTGTTCCAGTTTCTGTGCTCATCTGACCTATCCTATAAAGTTGTAGCATGAGAAATGTGACACTTTCCATGCTGCCCAATGCAAAATGAATGCTGATAGCCTTATGTTGCTTTCTTATGTTATAAAAATAAGAAAGCAATATTTATGTTAATAGCTTGGTATGGTCTTAATGTTCTGCATTAGAACAAAATACCAGTACCTCTGTTATTAGGAGGTCTTTAGCAACCAGAACAAGTTTAATCATTGAGTAGATAAATCTGCAGTTGGATTAAAGCCTAATTACCCTGTGATGAATCACTGTAGTATTTCATACAAAGCACTAGGTTTGCAACCAAGCCTAAGTGGGGAGGTCCATGGTGTCTGTTGTTGCACTCAGGCCACTGATGTGCATTCCTATTTTAACTTGATTCTGGTGCTTTAAAGGAAAGTAGGGAAAAGAAATAACTTGCCTCTTCTGTCAAAGCAGCACAAGCATATTTTAATTTAGCTTTTATCCAACTAGAAAATAAGCTACTGTGTTTTACCCTCTTTGCCTGCTGCCAGAGGTTGTTTCAGGACTGCATTTACACTGCTATCTAAAAGCTTGGCTGTGAGTCTCGGCTGGCAAAGGCTAGAGCAGTGCCAGGCAAGCTGGCTTATGTGGTGACCTTAGGGCTGTGCTGCTGTTGCCAAAAGCAGTTAATTTCTATAAATGCCATTCCTCCAGGTATTTTTGAGAGGCTTGTTGCTAATGACCTGCTGGCTGTGAAGTCCTGCTTCCAGCTGCTGGATCAGAGGTTTCTCAATGTTATCCAAGGATATAGCCCATGGCTATGTCTTTGCTAAAGCTTAGAGATGGAAGCGTAGCCCTGAACTTACCCTGTTTGCTAGGGGAAGCAGTTTATGCTTTGCTGAGTTTTCCCATTAAATCCCTATCTCCTAATAAAATACTACAAGAAAAATTCATTGTTTCTGCCAAATTTAACAGGAAATTGAGAATAAATATTTTACTTCAGCAAGCTTGCTTTTTAGCAGCCCAGGCTTTTCCTGGGGGTGGGTAGACGCCTGCTTGGTCTATCCTTTAAGCCAGCCCTGGCAGAGCAACTCACTGCAGGGGACTGAGTCCTGCTTAAGACCTCACTGGAGCCAGGTTTTCCGAAAGGGATGCAACTCTGACTGCTGTCACATTTTTCCATTCATCTTCTATGGGGCTTTTCTCACAGCTGAGCTTAAATATGAGGAGAGGAATATAACTTTGCCTCTGAACGTGAAATCAGCTTTGTGTAATGCCAGTATGGGGCAAAAAAAAGATAATGTTTTTTAGCCCTGGTTTTATTATTAGAGAGAGATGCCAAGGGCACTGCTGTGCTGTAGGAAAGGGGCCGAACACACAAGAGGGGGTAAATGAGCTGACAGAGAGCGGCAGTCACAGTATGGCAGCTATTTATGAGCTCTGGCCTAGGAACAGTTCTGAGTGCTTGGGTCTCTGCTGGTCTTCAAAATTGCTGAGGATATGGCAGCACTCCTGATCTGTTATGTTTTGTAGAGAGAAAGGAATAGCTATTAAAAGTGACAAAGAGTCTTAATGGCAAATGGGAAGCCCAGATAATAGAACTGGGGGGGGAATGCATTTTTTTTTCTGCATCTACCAGAAAAAAATCTTTTTAATTCAGAGAAGAATTACAAATGCAGCCCAAATGCAAAGGAGAAGGTAAGTGGTGCACAGTGGAGTAAATAGACTATTGTGTAATAGCCTTGTTAAAGCAGCAAATGATGGTTTTTACATGTGGACTATGTTTTTTGCATAGGTGGCAAGGAGGCCTATGTGGGAGAGGTGACTGGTACCTGGGAGGGCATAGCAGCCCATTGTTCTCACAATGCAACTGCATCCCTGGTCATCCCAGCGGCCTGAATAAAAGCTATCCTTCCCTCCTCCTGTGCAGTATGAAATGAAGTCCCAAAGACTAAGTGGGCCTATCCAGGCCCTTTGTGAGGTTGCAAATGGCTGTGGAAGCGACCAGGGCATAGGCCAGGGTACAGGAAAAGTTTGCTAGCTACCCCCAGTGTGTGGTGGTGAGTGAGCTAGAGGAGAGGTGATGATCCCCAGTACCATCCTCATGTTCTTGTAGTCAAGACTGAATCAGAGCTGCCAGAGGTCATATTTTTTCTAGCTTAAGGGAAAATTCTGCCATGTATTGACCTGCTTCTCAGTGCCTGCCAACTCTTAAACTGCATGTTCAAAAGATGCACATGGAGTATTTTCACCAGATGAGCAGAAGTCTTCCTAAGCAAATAATATTGTGCTGCATAGCATCGTTTTAGGCCTTTCTGGGAAAGCTTCATCCTTAAGGAAATCTTTAGTTTGCCTGTTTCTTTCTCTTCTGTTGCCTGATGGAAGCAGACCCACGTCTTCCAGAAGACACCATCAAGCTCCACAGGCCCGAGGAGGAATCTCATTTAGGCAGGTCTCTCAAGGGGCTATACCCAAGGCAGCATTTTATCTGCAATGCTATTCCAGGATCCTCCAGAGCCATGGGACAGAATCCCAGGGATCAATCTCACCTCCTCCAGCCTTTTTGCTCCTCAGCTGCATGGATGGCTTGTGCCCTTACTCCACAAAGCCCACCTCTGGCCTGCCTGTGTCCCCAGTTCTTTCTCCTGAACTTCTTTGGCATCATCACAGGACTGTCTTGTGTAGCCAATCTACTTGAGCTATGATACAGGATCTTAGCAGGTTTGCTGCAGTCCCAGACCAAACAAACTGCCCTCAAATTTCACTTCCATGGGGCAGCAGTTGCTCAGCTATAAGAGAAATGCCTGTGGTGGGAATGCTTTCAGCTCCAGGGACACTGAGTAGGGATTGCTTACTTTAATACTTTTAAAACAACCTAGAAGTTTGTCCATGGAGATGGAATTCCCTGTAAAGCTGCAGCTTTTTTTTTTTTTTCTTTTTCCTAAAACCTGGAAAAAATGCTTTGTTGACTGTAGAGGAAGGACAAGGGGTAATGGGTTTAAACTTAAATAGGGGAAGTTCAAGTTGGATATAGAAGTTCAGAAAGTTCTTTACTGTGACAGTGGTGAAGCACTGGAACAGGTTGCCCAAAGAAGTGGTAAATGCTTCATCCCTGGCAGTGTTCAAGGCCAGGTTGGACAGAGCCTTGGGCAACATGGTCTAGTGTGAGGCATCCCTGCTCAGGGGAGGCAGTTTGAAAGTAGATGATCTTAAGGTCCTTTTCAACCCTAACTATTCTATGATTATGTTTATCTGTTTAGACAGTTAAAAACGTTCTGTGTGACCTTCAGGTTTCATTCCACTATGTTCTAGGGTGATTTTCACAGGCTACAAATTAGACTTTATCAACTCTCTCATACGGACACCAGAGAGGTAATTATAGCTATAAATGAAATGGTGTTCCTACTGTGACAGCAGTAAAATGCAAAAGAACAACTGAAACCAAAAGGGGATGAATATCAGAAAGAATGGAAAGTAAAGGATTGGAGGGATTTAGACAAATGCACTAAAGGAGGCATCTTTCTCTGAGGGATTTGGAAATACAACTAACAGCTTCATCAGGGAGGAACAGAAAGAAATACTGTTGACTAAAAAGACCTGGCCTTTTTTGTTCTCTAAGCCCACATCAAGGATGATTTAGGCACCTTCGTAGAAAGAGGGAAAATCCTTTGGCTAATGTTAGTGAAACCCTGGATTTATGACATGCAGCTCTGCAAATCTCCTTTTTCTGGCTAAGCCATCCTTGGGCTTGGCCTGCATGAGGGAGAGCAGGAATGCTGCAGGGGAAAGTTGCTCGTAGAGCTTTTCATGTGGTTTCCATGGCTGGAAAAGCGTGGCTTGGTTCCCTGCCTCTGTGTAAGTGGTCAAAACAGCTGTTTTATTGGAAGTATTGCTCGAACTCTCAGATATGTTATGGGAAACCAGCACAGCAGGGAGACGGGTCAAACCACATGCAACATGCAGCTCTGGGAGAACGCTTCGTTTGCTTGAGGGTCTTTGCAATGGACCAGAAAGACTCCATGCAGGCAGCCCTTTGTACACTGCAGGTTCCCAGAATGCAGTAAGAGACTGTATGGATGCCATACAGGTGATGTTCACACATGCTGCATCAGGATCTGAGCTGCTGCTTTTGTTTCCTCTGGTTTGGTTTCACTGTCAAAGGGGAACAGGCACTGATTTGCTTCCAAGGGGTAAAGTTCATTCCTAGGTCTCCTTATTAAGGCACCTAAATGCAAGCCCCCAACAAGATGCCTAGAGATCTGCTCAGTGTTTTCTTGTTCCTCAGTAAACAGTGCCCTCAATTCTCAGGCAGCAAATGAAACACATGAGCTGGAACAGCATGCTTTGCTTGATGTTGGGGGGAAGAGAGAGAAATGTAAGAGTATGTCAAGTCAGGAAAGGTCAGGAATCCTGGGAGACCCACAAGAGTGGTACTCTCCAAAGTGCACAGGCAGTATTTCCTGAGCATGTGCCACTTGGAACTATGTGCCACAGCCCAGGCAGTCATGTTGAGCTCCCCTCAGCCTGCACCCTCATCTGCCCTTGTTCCCAGAAGCAGCATGCTAGACACCTCTGCATGCTGACCCCAAAGACAGCTCCTGGGGCACTGCAGTGTATTGGAGCATTGGGCTGCTCTGCTGTGGGGCAGAGCCATCCCAGTGCATTTGCTGCTCCCAGTTGCTGATCTCAACAATGATAGGATTTTTTTCTGATTGCTCCTGCTCTCAATGTTTGTAGTTGGTCACCCCTGGGGGTGAGCAGAGCCCCCCACTAGCAGTTTTACTGCTGATCAGTCCCACTAGCTGGATTTGCTCTTGGCTGTGCTCCCCTGACTCTGTTTTCCCTCTTGTTCATGCAGCTGTGTTTGCAGTCTGATCTGTCCTGCCGAGTCGCTTCCATAAAGAAATGGGAAGGGAAATGAGGCAGGAAGATACTCTTTACCCAGCTCTCAGACATGAAGTCACCAAGTTATTTGGCTACCTAAGACCAGCTTTCTTGAACTCATTGGCAGCATAGGACACAGTCTTGACAGACTGGACTCGCTTGCTCTTAAGCAGTGCACAATGCCCCTTTGTGCGGGGTTCGTGGACCGGCCAGGTTAGGTTTTGTTTGACAAAGCCTCTTTAAATTTTATTCATTTTTTTCCGTCATGGAGTTGTGAAGAAAAAGATTTCTTTCTTCTTTCACTCAAACCTTAGCCCTGAGTTTGTGCAAAATAGGTCTGTGGCACTAGAGCTAAGTTTCGAGTTTGCAAACAAACCTGTAACCCAGGCAGTCTGGGTGTTTTGCAGTCAAATTTGTGGACAACAAAAAAACTATGATTTCAAACCTACAGGAAAAAGATGGGGCTGTGGAGGCAGAGAATTACAATTTACTCCAGCATCTCCTGCAAGCTCTGTGTAGAAAATTACACCACTGTTCGGTGTGCAGCTTCCTTATGTGTCAGGTGGCATGAAGCAGTCGCAAGATGTCTTGAAGGAATAGTGTTAGCCTCTCCCCATATTTCCAGAGTGCCTGAGGTCCTCTCAAAAAGAGGATGAGAAAAATGAGGGGGATGGAGGGAGTTTCCTCTGAGAAGGGGAATCCAGAATGAGAAACATATTCAGTCACTGCAAACAGCAAAAACACATGCGCTTTGATTCCAGGAGCCAGACCATACGTGCCTCATGTGCAGCTGCTCAGATTTATGTCCTGTTATCCTCTAAGGCAATTACTGGAGTTTGTTGTGGGGGTCTGCATGAGTGATGCGCAGGTTGCCCACGTAGCCTGGGCTTCTGAGAAATGACATGGTGCTTACTCCGCCAGCGCTTGCCATGTGCTGCGGCTGGGAGCAGCTGTGCTGGAAAACCAGCACGGAGGAAATCACAAGTTAGTGAGTCACCGAGGCTGCTGCCAGCCTGTCAGGAGTCTCTCCATAACTCAGCTTTCATGTGCCTCTGCTTCTGCTCTGAAGCAGGCTCAGATGCCACCTTGAGCAGCGAAATGGTCACTAGCAGGTGAGGAAGGAGTGGGAGCATGTGGACAGACAGACCTGTCTGACAGACTTGGTTTTCAGTCTCCTGTCCCAAAGGCAGGCGAGCACTGCGGAGGGGAAAAGTCGCCCTGGCAGCCCGGACCATACAGCCTGTAATGCACCCCAGTGCACTCCTTTGAAGCTCAGCAGAAATGTTGCCCCACACCCCTATGCCCTGCCCAGGGAAAGTGCTGCCTGGGACATGGCCAGGAGCACACTGTTACCAGGGTACTTTTAGCCAAGCTGCAAGCATCAATATTGAGGTCTTCCCAAAGCTGTTTATGACTATGGTCCAGCTATGAGGTCCAAGTGGTTCAGGCTTTATCTGTGCACTGGGAGACCACTTGCAGCTGCTCTGGCCCAAGAACACACTCCTGTGCATTGAGCTGGACTGCATTTACATCATTTGCATGTGTGAGAACCAGGAGAAAGCTGTTGATATAAGTACATTAAACAGGCCTTCAAGCAGAAGCTTTGCAGCATGAAATGCAGGCTCTCATGCATTAACCCAGCCAGAAGAGTAAGGGCTTTCCTTTCCAAAGTAAGGGCTGTGCTGCCCATGGCCCCAGGGTGCCTCCTACACACAGAGAAGGCTTCTGGAGACCCAGCTGGAGAGTAAAGCCCTGGGACGAGAAGGTAGTGTTGTGCTGCTGGGCACAGAGCTGGCAGGGACAGTGCTGCTGTCTCCTCCACTGCCTCCTTGCTGTGCTGCAGAGCCTGGCTACAGCCCCGGGGCTGCCTACAGCTACTCCTGCCTGCGCCCCAGAGACAGCCCCAGCTCATCCCACCAGCCCACAGCTTTAAACCTCTCTCTTCCTTAATCCTTAACAAGTGAGGAGCAGGATGCAGAGTAAACCATTTCTAAATGTTTGTGCCGGGGGCTCTGGGATGGATGTTGCTCACCTTAAAGCCAGTGGCGAAAACCAGAGGAGGCAGAGGTGCTAAATACTCCCTGGCTGAGTATTCAGTTCTGTTTTCCTTGGCAGTGAGAGGGGGTCCATGAGGTTTGGTTTTGCCTGTGAGCAAGACCAGGTATTTTCAACATCAAAACAGACAAAAGAGCAAGAAGCGTTTTTTGTGGAAACACAGTTGGATAAAGCCTGCATTTGGGATTTGTGCACAGAAATGCTTTTACTGCTTTCTTTTACAAAAACGGAGCAATAATTCTAGTTTCTGGGCTAGAAGCTTTTAAAGCAATGAAACTATTCCCTTAAAATCCCAGTTTTAAAGTGAGCCAATCTGCCCTGAGTTCTTGGATGCGTTCTCACCACGTTTTTCGTCTAGGTCTGTGCAGCACATGTTCCCTGCAGCAGCAAGTGGGGGGATTGCTGCTGCACCGCTCGGGAGGCAAGGAGGGCTGGGTGATCTGCCCAGTGCACCCTCCCAGCATTTCCCATCTTTAGACTTGCTCATGCTCATACCACCAGTGTGTGCTCAATTTGCTGTTGGAGGAACATCCCCTCCACGCTCTGGTTCTCAGCTGGTGACAACCAGGGAAAGATCACAGTGCCCAGGAGAGGTGCTGGGGAGGACACTTGACAGCAGGGTGAATTCTTAGCCAAGAGTAATGCTGCCTTGTGTTTCTGTTCTTTGATCAGGTATGCTTTAAATTGACACTTGGACTTAACTTGCCTTGACTTCCATGTGTAAACTAGCTTGAAGTAGACAGGTCCCTTGGACTACTCAGGGATGTCTCCAGATGAGCTGTGGTGAGTCTCAATGAGTCAAACTCCATAGTTTCTACCTTGTCTGCTCACGGGATGCACCAACTGGCATCTGTTCAGCTGCCCAAAACTCTATCCAAAAGCCCAATTTGGGACCTCCAGGTTTGAAAATTTGATCTCATGTTGGGCATGGCAGTGGGCAAACTTCCCAGGTGGTGTTAGAAATGCTTGTGAAGAATAAGAAAGTCCCTTTTCTCAGTGTCTGCTGTAGTGCTGTCTGACATTGCGAGCTGGGCGTTGATTCAGTGAAAAGGCAGCACAGCCAAAGCTTGCAGTGGCTGAAGCCATTTATGAAGTGGGATCACATTCTGTGGGTAATCTGGGAGAGGAAAAAGAAGATGGAGTGTAAATGTAAAAAAAGAATAAACCAAATATACTTTGAATTAAGGCAGTCCCAGGTATTGTGTTGATCTGTTGTTCCATTGTGAAATGTCAAATTTCTTATTTTTTGAATGAGCTTAGCATTTAAAAAACCCCACCATAACTGAAACACACAGAAAGGAAACAAAATCTTTTCTCTTGGATAAAGTGTTCTGTTTTACCAGGTGTGATTGACGTTTTCTTACTTTAGTTTTGTTCAGTTTACTGCCTTGTTTTGGAATGGGATAAAAAACAAACAAAACCCCCACCTTTGTGCTAAGTACACCCAAAAAGGGAGCTTTCCAAGCTAAAAACCAATCTTTTCCCATCTGTCTCTGCTGTGACCTTCTGGAAGGGCCGTTTGCATGGCTGCCACCCTGCTGTGGGTATCTGCACTCCCCTGGTTGATGCAGGGCCACAGCCATCTCCAGCTGGGACTGGAGCTTGCTGCCATTTCTCATCCCTCTGAAAGTCTCACCACAGCCCACATCAAGCGTGGAAACACTTCTCACAGCTCTGAGGAGCTGTAATTATTGGGCTCTTTGCTCTTCTTTTGTATTAGCTGCTTGCTTTTGAATTCTGCTCATCCCATTGCCTGTCCCAGTAGATATGGTCTTCCTCTGCACTCAGTGGCTGCTTCTGCTGCTCAGCAGATGCCACTGTCTGCTCTGGGATTGCTGCATGTCAATGGAGGTGACGGCTGAAAACGTGGCTGGGGACAGTCAGGGCTGTTCCCTGCATGGTTAAGATAAAAGCTGGGTGTCTTGGCACCCCAAGGCCACCACCTACATGTCTGTAGTTAGCAGTACAGGTGATGCTGGTTAAGCACGTGACTTCTTGGTGTGAGTTAGTCTTGATCTTCTTACTAAATGCTTATGCAGATGTCCTCTGGATCTTGTGAACATGTGTCCTCAATTGATTTTCGTCAGCAGGGCTGAAGTAAAACACTTTTCCAGTTGGAAAAGATGCCTGGTATACTCCAAGCAGATTCTCAGGCCATGTCTGCTCCTATTCAAACTCCTAAGGGCAAATTTTTCAGCATGCAGAGAAGCAGCCACAGCTAGTGGGACAACTAGTACAGAGCTGTTTGCATCCAGCACCTAAGGGCAGAACAGTTTGGGTAACATGGATCCTGCTGGAAGATTACTCTCCCATAGCATCATCTCCTGGAAACCAGCTCAACACAAGCGTTTGAAAAACAGAATTTCTCTTAGAAGTCCTGCCTGGATGCAGACACCTGTAGCTCTTTCTACACTCACTACCCACAGAGGGTCTGCTGTAAGAAACATTTGGGTGTTGATGTCCAAGACATCACAGCATCCTCCTCTGTTCTGCACAGCTGCATTAACAAAAGGAAGAAATCCATTTTTTTCAGCCATGTTAGACTTTAAACTGCATAATTCTAAAGGGTGCCTTAATGGAGATGAACTGAGTCAGTCACTGCCAGTAATTCAGATGGGATCTGTTTTGGGCAGACCTTCCCACCTCCACATTTCATGGGACTTCTTTCTCCTCCTGAAACATCTGAGCTGGGCTTTCAGAGGGAGAGCTGTGAGCCTGACCCACCTCTGAGGTCACTGCAAGCAGCAAGTAGAACCCATAGTCCAGGCAGGACTCGGTGTGGTAAGAAAGACTGGGACATTGCACATTAGAGTCTCCTCATTATAACTGCTTCCCAAACAACAAAAAAAAAACAGATCCAGGGGATATCTCCTGTCCTGTCTTTCTGTCTGGGGTCACCCTGTCTGCTAAGGAAAGGGATGGAGTGCATTGTAGTGCTTTAAGGTTGGAGGTATGGGGGAAAGTTGCAATCCAAAACACTCCATGGTACCACTTCACATTTTGATCTGAATTGCCAAATTCTGGAGGGATTTGAGTAACAGGTCCTGAGCCCAGGCCATCTTTAGGATTTTATCGTTTTCCTTTGACCTGGAAAGCCAATCAAACAGCTGTTTTATATTGCAGGTCCCCAAAGGCAAGGGACCAAAGGAGATGTGGTGAAAACGTGAATAGCCAAAATCTCAATCTCTCTCCAACATGACTAGAGCTGTTAACAGCACATTCATGAGAAATGACCCCTTGTCATTCTCAACATACTTTTTATTGTTGAAAATTACTGAGAGTGGTGTGAGCAGGCTAGCTTTGCGTGCCTCCTAATGATCTTTATTGACATCACTCTGATTTCTAATGGCTGTTTCCTAACCTCTGGATTCCCTGCAGCGGAGCAAGGAGAAGGGTATACAAATCAGGCATTAGAACCAATGAGCCACTCAAGGCCTGCAGCCTGTTAATCAGTCTCTTCCAGCTTGCATAGAAGTCAAAACAGCATCCATGGTTTGAGGTCTATCTTCATTCTACACGCCTCAAATCTATATTTTGCTTGCTTTCTCATACCCGAAGGATGGAAATCTCACTCGGAGTGACTTGTTTGCCTTTGAGCAGATGGTGTAAAGTGTTGCCCATGTGATCTGCAAAGCAGTCCCACAACATCCCAGCTTTGCTCAGCAGAGTCCCTTCCGCCTGGTGAAGCCCGTGCAGTGCGGAGATCAAAGCCAAATCTCCTTCACGACTTTCCTGTTACAATTTTTTTTTCTCTCTTCTACTTCTTTTGTTTTCCCCATAATCAGAGTCTTGACTCCTTTTTCTTCCATATTCAGGCTTGAGATCAAACAGGCCAGACATCTGCTTTGGTATTTTTTTCATCATTTTAATGATTTAATAATGTCTAGAGAAGAGGGAGAAGAGGGAAATAAAAATAATGGCAAAGCCAGAAAAATGACACCGTTTCTTTAATTCGGGCACACTCGGGAATGCCTCTTCTTCTCTCTTATTTTTTTTAATCTTGAGGAAATCAGCATGATGATTGTAGCTGTTGCACGTTGGCAAAGCATTTAAGCAGACAAGTGCCTGAAAGCATGAATCTCATCTATTTTCTTCTTTTAGGAAACATGTTATAGCGATTAAGGCTTTTTCATCTGAAAATGCAAAAAACCTGTTGCAAACACCTCCTCCCTGTGAGGCAGGTAGGGCTTGTGTGCTGGCTGGGCGAAGGGAGGTGGAGAATTTGGGCAGCTTTCCCAGGGGGACACAGGGAATAACAAAAAAAAAAATCAGTCTCCTCTTCAAAGATGGATGATATTTTCCATTAAAAATCCATCAATTTCTCTCAACTGCACCTTGTCAGGATTGAATTGCTGCAACCACCCAAGGCACTCAGCAGAGGCATAATCTCATGCCAGGCTCACCCTCCATCTCTGAATTTTGAGAGGATCTGACCCTGATATTTGAAGTCCTTCCAGTTTTAATGAGTCACAGGCTGGGACTGTGGGAGGAAAAGCATGGCCAGGAGGTGCAGGGGGGACAGCCCCCACTCTAGGGAAGGAAGCAATGCTGGTGGCTTTATTCACAGGTCGCCTGTGTGTTACAGAGGGTCTTCAGCTTGCCATGAGGTCTCATTTTTCATTCAGTGTGACACCATTCATGCTCTAAAAGTTACAGGCATCTTTGATATATGTGTCAGCATCAGGCCAAGAGATTACGTGCAAACTCATCCACCCTGCTTATTTCCAGAGAGAAGGTACTGATCCTGCCAGCCATCTCTGGTAAGATGTCTTTTTGTGAAGAGGAATGGAAGGTAAGAATTTAGGATGTCATTCTACTTCACTTATTTAAATTTAAATGCACACTAAATGTTTTCTGATTGTGGAGAGGTCGCTTGAACGTACACAGTACATACCATCACCTTACTTTTCATTTTGTGTGTAAACGTTGAAAACCTTAAAGCAGAAAAGTTGATACAAATGCAGTACCCAAATGTGGGGTATAATTCTCCTATCTGCATGCCATTGCTCAAAACAAATGCATTAGTATATTTTGTGTTTCATGGTTATGAGTTGCCCTGAGAATAATCAAATCAAAATCAAATGCACCTGCAGAAGATAAGGTTGCTGATATTGTTTCCCACCCTTTCTCACTCTGGCTGCTAGTTTCACTGCAATCGTATTTATTACTCTCTCCTAGTTTCATTGCTGTTTCTTTAAAGATTGCTTTTCCTTATGGATAGATTAAGCATAAGGGTTTTTTAAGCTGTACGCTTTGCAGAAACGAGGCTCGATGACAAAGCTGGCAGTCATATATGTGATCCAGTGAGTGAGAAATAGCAAGGAGAAGTGGATTGCAATCTCTCAAAGGGAGGGGAATTCCTCAGAGCACAGTCTATTGAAGTACCCCTGTCTCCACCTTGCCTGCCCTTTAATCAAGCAATCATATCAGCCCCTGACTCCTTTCAATGGGGGAAAATTTGAAGACAAATTCCTGCCAGCAGGACATTGGAGCTCTCCGGGGTGGTGGGATAAAGATACTTGTCACCTCCATCCAGTCCTGCCGCCGGCTCATGCTGGGAGCGTGGCTGGGAAGCCCCATGCTGACTGCAGGACCAGTCATTTCCAAATTCCCATCAGAAAGTGAAATAAGACCCAGCTCCCTAAAAGCTCAGCAGACCCATTGACCAAGGCAAACAACTGTGTAAGTGGTCCCATATGCTGTAGGTACATTAGGGGGACATAAATTGTGCTTTGTGCTCACAGTGGTAGTGGCTTGCTCCTGCTGTGACTCTCTCCTTTTATTTATTGAAGGTACAGCTACTCTTTCCAAGAGATGTTAGAATGGCACTGCATCTCTAAAATCAGGTTCTTCCCAAAATGATTAACCAGGAGAAATATTTGAAGTGATGTAAACACTGGTGTGGTGTGCATTTCAGGTGGTAAGCATTTTCAGTGGCAGGATCACTGCTGTCATGGGGTACCTGCCAGGCAGCAGCTCTCTTCTCCGGTCTTTGTCCCTCTACCACTTCCCCATCACCAAATGAAGATCGTATGGGAAAGGATAAACAAAGAGCCTGTTCATACAAGGGAAGTTCTGAGGGCAGAAAGTACTGAAAGCCTCAAGGCACAGCAAGGCTTAATGCCGTAAATCTGATTAATTTACCTTGTGACAATCATAACAATAAAGCGAGGGCTGGGAGCCGGGGCTGCAGCTGACCTTTCGTTTGCACTGAAAGGCAGCACAATAGGAGCTGGGGCTGGTCAGGAGAATGACCCTGCCTTTCACTGCTACCTGCTGCTTCCAACAATGCAATCCGACACAGCTTTCGGGGTGATGAAAAGCATCTTCCTGCCAAAGGCCCCTTTTTCCGCCTGCACTGGACAGAGCGAGCCTGAGGGGATTTGACTTCGGCAGAGCTGGCTCTGCTCAGTGCATAAATGGTCATCACTCACTAACATTAATATCCAGGAGGAAAACCTCCCTGGGGAGCTTCAGGGTCAAACCCTGCATGGCCACATGTATGGCTATGCAAGAGTTGTGCGGAAACTCTGGGCTGAACTTTTGAGGGCTCTTGTCCTGCTTCTGCATGGTGCAGAGCCAAAACTGCAGCCCATGAGGTGGGATGACCGTAGGTGCACAGGAGTTTGCTGTACCAGAGAATGCCCTGGCCACAGCTGAAGGCAGCAGCTGTGGGAAAGAGTTTTTCTGTACATACTCTGGAGAGCATCTTCCTTCACTCATGCTGCCCAATGAGCACAGGATTTATTCTTCTCTTGACCTTTATTAACCATGCCCTAAAGCACACAAGGAGGGCATGCATTACTTTCAGTAGCAGCAACAAATCCTGGTGGGAACATCTGGCCTGGAGGCATCCCAGAATAGGAAACAGGCTGAAGTTTTGCTCAACAGAAGTGTATTTATCTGAGAAATTAACCTTTGTGGTCAATACTTGTTCTCCAGGCTTGTCTTTGTTTCCAGCATCTGTTTTACTCTGATCAGCAGCCATTCCCACCAGCTACAACGTTTTGCTTGATTGAAGTGGGACTTGAGAGACCTGTGGGTGGGGGACTGGAGCTGTACATGTGCTCTTGCACCCAGGATCATCCTGGCTCTGCTCCATCAGGAAAGGGAGATGGAGTAGTCTTGTACCCTTTCACATTTCAAGCTCTGTTTACATTGCACTGGTTTGGCTTAAATTGTTTTCACAGAGTCTCTATCACAAGGAAAGTTTGGGGGATATCACAGTTTATTTTAGATTTATCATCTTAAAAACAATAATGAAAACTTAAAAAATGAGTGGACAAAAACCTTCTAAATCTTAATTGGACCATATACCAGTCAGGCGAAACGTATTGTCTACCTTTTAATGCATTGCCTCATACCTCCTGGTATGCATCAAAAATTAATAGTTAATAAAGGTGTTTTGACTGGAACATCTGCAATTTTTGGTTGTGGAGGTTTAATTACAGACTAGAGTATCAGACTTTCAGAAGGTTTGGGAACAGAGATTGATTGGGGTCACCAGGCTATTTGGAATAAAATCCCAGCCCTTATCTCCCAAATGCAGTGTTCAATTGATTTTCTCTGGACCATTATACACCACACAGTGCTGCAAAGCCCAGAAGGGGAGCGGTAGAACATCACACCACTCAACATCCTTTTGTGGGTTCTTTGGGAGACATGGCTTTTCCCCATAAGGACTGAAGAATGGGTGATGGAACTATCGTGGCAAAGGCTCAGCTGTTTTCCAAACTCAGGCTGTACCCAGAGAGGTGTTGCTACCCCAGAACTGAGTTTGCAAAGCACCCAGTCATACATGGTGGGTCTGGGTGATTAAAAACACCAACTGCTGTTCAAACAAATTGAGCATTTTCATACAAATTGCAGAACTCTGTTTATAACAGCATTATCAGCCTGCAAAACTGGGAAGAGCTTCAGACAGTGAGCAGAGCTGGAAGAGATGGGGATGCATGTGGTGCAATTTGCTTAACAGGAAAATACTTTAAGGTTAAAGAGAGATCTTCACACCAAAGCTGTAGCTCATTATCTACCAGGTCCCAGGAAGATTGGATTTGCCAATCAAATGATTTTTAATCAAATCGCCAACACCAGCCCTAGTTGCCCTCTTCCCATGCAGCCCAGGGCATTATTGCCCCGGGAAAGCAGGCTTTGACATTCCAGCCAGCTATAATCATACTTTGCTGCTGAAGCTCAGGCTTCCTGCATGGGATTCCTGGCATCTGTGTTTGGTCAAGGAGCTGTCCCCCTTTTCTCCAGTCTTCTGATGGGAGCAGGCTTGGGTGCAGCCTCCCCAGGAACAGGTTTGTTCAAACCTGGGTAAAGCCCAAGCTGGGAGGGGTGGTTGGCAGAGGGGACCCACTTGCTTGGAGCCCTCCCAGCACGCTTTGTTCTGCAGCCCCTAATCCTTCCCTGTGTGCTTCTTGCCTTTATGGTCTTCCACCTACTTCAGGTTTGAGGAAAGCAGCTTTCCCCAGTGCCTCCATTGATTTACCAGCTCCAGGGTCTAGCTGTTGCTCTGGGAAATTGGCAGCAATGACTTATTTGGGCTGAATTTTATTGTGTTCATTAGGAAAAGTCAGCAAACAGAGTTGAGTGCCAGGTCAAGTATTGCCTTTGACTTTCTACTGCAGCCATTTGGGGTCTGTTTTGTCCTTGGACTGAGAAAGCCTCTGTTCTGGTTGAGTCTTTGTCTGAGATGTTGGAAGTTAGTCTGAGGAGAGCTGTCTGAGAGACCTTGTTAATCCCTTTTTACCTTCTGAACAAGAAAGTCAAGTGTTTTTTATAATAATAATAATTTGAGCTAATAAGTAACATGCTGGCTGGAGCTGCAGCTGCCTGGGGTGGAGCAGATTTGTTTTCTCCATCTAATTAGAAAGCCTTAGCTAATGTCACACATCTTCACTTGAAGATTTTCTGGAGAGGTCCTGACTCTCACAGCTAAACCAGTGCTGGCTCAGGGTCCAGGCAATAATGTTGCTTTCACTGGTGCTTAGGCCCCTCCCTTCATTTCTACCATTCAAATCCTGCTCTGCCCTTGCTGCTGGGCATTTTTAGCAGAACTTAAGGCTCTGGTGTGGCTCCAAGGTAGGACACCGGCCCATGAACCAGCCAGGGGTGCTTTCCGAGGGTAGGTTCCTCTTTCTGTGGGTAGAAATGTTTGTTTTATTATGCTTCTAATTCCTCCACGCTGCGTTTCTGCCTCATCAAAATACGTTAGCTAACTAAATTGCTGTCAGTGAGGAAGGTCTCACTTCCTCTCAGGAATAACAATTCTTTAAGTCTGTGGGAAGATTAAAAGTGTGGTACTAAGTAAAAAAATCATACAGCTGGGGAAGGCAAATGCCTGTAACTGTGTTCATTAACAATATTGTATATCATCTAAATGAAAGAAAGTTTAAAGGCTTAATGATTTCCTTCTCACCAATGCACACTGTTCAGTGCCAGCTCAGACAATGAAGAAAGACTAACCTGTTTTACCTCTGCCCTGCTTTGATGGCTGTTTTGCAGACACTTCAAGACCGCATTCAAATTCCTATAAAATTGATTTTTGGTGGAAGCTGAAGAGAAAAAAGCCAATATTTTCTATTGAGTGACTTTTACAATAAGATTAACTTCACAAGACCTCAGCTTTGGCCCTAGCTGGCCTTGACAATGCCTCCCTTTCAAGAAGGTGACGCAGCTATCTATAATTAGCCATGGCTAGTTAATAACTCATCTGTTAATGTCCAGGCCCACAAATGGAAGGTTTCAATGTACAAGGAACCAAGGTTAGGCCAACAAGGATAAAGTCATGTCTATTTCAGTTTAATGGAATTCCATTTCCATTGTTGCTGCATTTTATTTGGACAGTCAGATGGATAGCTGGGCTTTGGGATCAGTTTCAGAAGGGTTACTGTTTCCTGCAGCTTGGGCTCCCTCCACAAGCCTCTCTGGCCATAACGTCATTGCAGTAGATGGTAAGAGCAATATCCTGCACTCTTCTAAGCTTGACTTCCAAATTGTTCAAAGTTTTGTCAGTGGTAACTTGTTTAAATATCACATTATTGCTTTTAGTATCCCCTGAAATAATGGGAATGAATGGAGCAGAGGTCTCCACCACTGAGTAAGGGTATTGCCCTGAATCCCTGTGTGGGTCCTCGCCCTCCACTGCAGCTCGGAGGAAAGGGCCCCTCAGTTTGCATTCCCACTGTGGTAGGTGAGGGCCCTGCAAGGACAGAAGCCAGGCTTTTAAATGTAGTCTTTAACACTCTTTTGAAGAGATGCTGTGGCCCTGGTTATTACTTGCTTCCTTTCAAATCAAAAATAAAAACCAAGGTGCTGGTACTAATGCATCTTGGAAAGATATTCAATCTTTGTTTAAAAATACCCCCAGAGCTTTGAGGCATTTGGCACAGGACAGCTGAACTTCAACTGGCTTTGAATAATCACGATTATCAGGCACCTTGCCTCATTTGTAAGGAAAACTATCACATAAGCCAGACGGTGCTGACAAACACAATTCCTACTGGTGGTAGCACCAGTTCTAGCTAGCAGTGAGAATTGGAAAGGACTCTTGTCTTGGTAAAGACTGTGATGTTTATCTGCATGATAATCATTAAATACCAGAAGTGTGCATTTTTCCATTTTAAAAACAAAAAGAAAACTCACATGTAAAATCACAAGAAAACTGCCCCCTTCCCTGAAACTTTTTGTTTTAACGTTCCCTTGAAAATTTCCCTCCTGGCTTTAGCCATGGGAAAGAATTTTCTCCTTAATGTTGTTTTGGTCAGGAAAGAAAATAAAATAATCTTTGTTTGCATGACTAGGTCTCAGTCATGAAAAACTGACCCCAAAAAAATGCAACTAAGAGTTTCCTCTGACTGTAAGATGTATGCTTGAGTGGAGTGGGGACTGGAGGGATTTGAGAAAGGAGAAACCCCTTGGAAGCTCCTTGCTTCTCACTGAGTGTTCTGTTTACTGCAGAGCACTTGAACCAAGTGAGGCGCTGAAGGCCAGGATGGTGTCACATAAGGCAGCGCGTGCAAGCCTGCCCTTGCAACACTGCCTACCGGGAGCTCTGGAAAACAAAACTTTTCCCAGGCCACACACCTCTGGATGGGTGGGAGCTACTCCTTCCCCAGTGCTTCCAGTGGGAGCTGAGGCCATGTCAGGACAGGCAGTTTTGTGTCCTCTGTGAGGACCAAGCTGCATGTCATCTTACATCCCTAATGTCCAGCCTGTCTGTGAGTCATGCAGGCACTTACCAAGGTTTTGCATGATTCCTCAGTATGCTCTGAACCTCTTAGGCTTATAAGGCCAGACAGGAAATCTTGTAGAAATGTTTTTTCCTGTCTGAATCTCAACCAGGTCTGTTTTAAGGGCTACCTGGAAATAGCAGGAAGACAATCTTGGAAGAAAAGATTCCCACTGTTTGAGCCCTGGCTAGGGACTGGAAGCTGGACGAAGATTAAATCTGGTTTTCTCAAATCTTAGGATGTCCTGGGGTATGAAAGAGAGTGAGTATATGAACACTAGCATGCCCTCACTGCTTTAGGCTGGGCTTTCTGAAGGACGTGAGTGTCAGATGAACTCAGCTCTCCCATGTTCCAGGGATGTGAGAGGCAAAGTCCATGTGGCTCCTCTGGAAATTCCCCACATCCTTGAGCAGAAAGGGGCTTTCAAGTGGTGATTCCCACCTTTCTCCTTGGAAACCACATTAATTTTCCTCATGTAATTGTGCTTCTCCTGTCCTGGCTTCAGGCTTTCCAACACTTAGTTCATCTTCCTCTTTGGCTGCATGGTGAATGCCAAGCAAGCTCCCCTCACTGGGTAGGATGGAAAAGTTGGTCTTTCTGCCCAATAAACCCAAAGTAGCTTTCAAACTTGCTCCCAAACCTCCTGCCCATAGCCTGACAACAAAAGTTAAATGCTGTTAACACTACAGGTACACCTACCCTACAGAGGCTAATAGCTGTTGCTGGTTTTCCCGCTGCAAAATACCACCAATGGACAAAAATCTTGTATGTTTCAGGCATTTGGCTCTGGTAGGGTACCAAGCATGCAGAGTCATTTATTGCATGAAGACCAACCTAAGCAAACTAAATTGCAGTTTCCATGATTAATATTTGAAGCCACAGATAGGAAGGCAAAAACAACAGTTCAGACCTAAGCTGTAAGCATCTGAACTTGAAAAACATCCACCATTCAGCCTTCAAGAGCACTTTTGAAGCTGCCTGTAGAGAAAATAATTAAAGAGATGAAAGATACAGTGACTGATAGTAATAAATCATATGTAGCTGTCTTTGCCCTCTCAGGGAACATAAATCACTTTTGCCTTTAAAATATGGCAACAAGCATTCTTCCCAGATTGCTTTGAATTTATTAGACAAGGTCATTAGAAATGTATTGGGGCAAAATC
This sequence comes from Psilopsiagon aymara, assembly GCA_024733675.1. Lineage (NCBI taxonomy): Eukaryota > Metazoa > Chordata > Aves > Psittaciformes > Psittacidae > Psilopsiagon > Psilopsiagon aymara. Next base: position 23,299 of record JANRGW010038459.1, on the reverse strand, counting down.
TGAGTTTATTAACTGAGTTACTTAATAGTCTAATTGTTCGGGTAGTGATGGCTATATGCTAAGGGTAAGAAGGAAGACAGCCAGGCATTCAGGTTACTAGACAAGAGGTGCTACGGGCTCCAGAGGCAGACCACTGGGCTCACCCATAGTACAATGGGCATGGGAGCAGGAATACAGCTTTCCACTGGGTCCTGAGCTCTGTGGTGGGGTGTCTGAGATGGTTTCTAATTAGCATCAGGTAGGTGTGTTTGTCTCCCTGGTAACTGGCTTTAAGTTGGCCTGGGTAGCTTTTGAGAAGGAACCTGCTACAGGGGCTGCAGCTGGGCTAGTCCAGTGCTTGTTTTAGGCTTTTCTGTGCTTGCTAATTTGGGGAGGCAGTTGGGAAGCTGAGGGTCAGACAAGTTCAGCTCTGCTCCCATCCTTGCTGGGACCAGCCAGCAGCACACACATCCCTACACTGCAGGGGACTGTCTTCTATGGACTGACTGGTTTAAAGCCAGCTGAAGTTTTGTTTGTGCATGCAGGACTCTCTTCTAGCCTTGAGCTTTGAGATATGGAGGCTGAAACTATGCTGCAAGGAGCTATCCTCATTGTGCTGCCAGGTTCATATCGCCAGTTGCAGGACATGGTGCACTACATAGCATTGCCTTTCCTGGCAGGGATCATCTGCCAGGAGAGGCATTTCTGGAAGGAGCTAAACCTGACAGGCTCATTTGCATGTGTGCTTCTTCCTCTGCCACAGTATGAGGGAGGAAGCACACAGCAGGTCTGACCCACAGGCACCAAGGTCATATCTGAGGTTTTGGTTCCACAGACACCAAAGGGCGGTCACCATGGCTACCACCAGAGCTGGGGTGTGCTCCTGTGGTGCTGCTGTGATAAGGCATGCAGCACCCATCTGGGGCTGCTCAAACCCACACAGAGGCTGGGATAGAAGACTCCAAATATGACATTGAGCACAGCTTTCAGCTCACTCAGAAGCGGTGTCCAAACAAGAATCTGCAGCTTCCAACTGATGAAAACTCATCACAGGCATCTTCTACTCACTCTGTTAGCTTAGCCAAACATAGCTTTGCACTTGTTCAGCAGGCAAAGCCTCTGCTGAATCTGTTAGATGGACCAGCATCTTCCTATAGGTGAGGGGATGTACATGTGGAGACTTCTGGTGAGGGCTGATTCCTCGTGGGATGTTTATTATCTTGAAACAACAGCTTTTTCTTAGTTTTTCTCTATTTCCAGGTAGAATTTGGAGTCTCTTCTTCCTCTTTCTCTCCGAGATTGTTCTGCCTGTACATGAGAAGACAAGTACTCAAAATATGTAACAGACTGGTAGATAACTCTTTTTGAAATTGATGGATATTTTGCTTTGTGACCGACTTCATGATTAGATCCCCAGATTTTTCACTGTGGCATGTTTTCTCTTTCTCCCTGGCACTGGGTAGCTCCAGAGTAAGGAAGAGAAGATAAGAGGAGAAAACTTGAATTCAATGACTGCAATGACAAACCTCATTAGAGCAACTTTGTGAGGGGAAAATGTCTTGCAGTCTTCACTGCATAACGATGTCCCAACAGACAAAATGTCATTGCATCTTACAAGGTGTTCGAGTTGGACAATCTTTTCAGCAGCATTTCGAGAGGCTTTTTAAATGATTAATAAGGTTAATGAATGTGATTTATTATCTCAAAATGAAAATGTACAGAGGGCATAAAATGTATTTGAAAAGGATTGCTGTGTTTATTAATGCTACAGGTGTTATATTGCCACATGTTATCAAAATAAATATACTTAACTGTAAGGGAAAAATGTATCATCTGGTCAAATGTTACACATCTGTATGTGTAACATACATATATGCCCTGATAATTTGTGCTGAAGGAAGAAGTAGCTGGGCAGAGTATTATTTGGATCTCATATCATAAAATAACACAAGCATGAGATTTCACCTGTTTTCCCTGCTCACTAGAGATATGCCTACAGTATATGTGATGTATACTCTGATTAGGTGCATCCATTACAGCTATTTAATGGCGTTTATTATTGCACATCTGAGAATATTTACCTAACGGATGGTATCTAAATTTCCTCCAAATGGGGCTTGTTGGAGATAAACTGTTATTCTCTGCTTCATAGGCACAAGGAGGGACAGCTGCTGGGGTTGAGAACACGTGACTGATACCAAAATCACAGTTGGTTTTCAGCCTTGCAGTTGTTTTTCTTTGAAATTCCTCTTTCCCACATGTAGTGTCTACCTGAAGGCAGAGCTGGAGTTCTGGCAAAATACTTCTCAGCCAAAGTCCTATTTTTTGTTGTCTAAAAAGTTCAAAGCAAGACTGAGACTGCCTTTATTTCCAATGGAAGTTTTCATTATGGTAAAGTTTTCAGTGGCAAAATCGATTTGCTCAAACAGACCTTATTTTGTAGATCTCCGAATCACAGGGAATTTGTTTATGTTGATAGAAATTAGGAGGCTTGGGTCATTGACTCCTTAGTCTCTCTTTTTATTAACTCTCTGAAGGTTACAAATGCCCATGCAGATATTCCTGTGCTCCATTTAAACACTGTCTCGTCCCTGGCACTGGCCTGAGTGCCTCTGTAGTGCCACGGTCCTTGACTGTTGATGACTAAGGAGTGCCCAAGCTCCCGTGGCATCCTAAACTGCAAGCTGACTTCAGAAATCTTAGACTTGACTTTCCCAGGACTCTCCTTCCTCCTCTGTGAATCAGGGATAAGTATTTCCCTGATCTGAAGGCACTGAGATTAAGGGTCTAGGTGAGAATTCCCATTTCCACCCCAGGACTTATTCTATTTGTGCTCTTTTGGAGGACACCAGGATGCCTCCTGCCTTTCTCGCTTCTCCATCTTGGGTGCCCTGGGAAGGACTGCTCCCATCCTTGCTCTCAGCTCAGAGCATGTGACTGCTAAGCATCTCCATGGCATCTGTCACTGCACAGTAACTCTTAAAACTGAAAGTTGCCATAGAAGCAGAGCCTCTGGATTTCTTTATCTACAAGTGTTCATTTTCAACTTGTATCCCTTGAGCACAAGTACTGACCAGACAGTTTCCTGTGTTGGAGAGTGCTGTGATCCCTTCCTGCTGCCCTGTAGGTGCTCTACCCCAAACCAAGGGCCCTGCTCATGTTGCCAACATTGGAATTTTGGCATCTCCTGGCATTTATAACTTTTATTAAAAGAAGCCCAAACGGAAATTGCATTCTCCCTCCTCTGGGGTTTCCATGGAGCAGATCTAATTATCTTTCTTTAATAGCACTAATTGGCGAACTTATAGCCCTGGCTGTTCAGCCCATTCCTCCACAATCCCTTTATCCCTTGCACTGCCCTGGCCTCTTGGGCTGGATGGGATTTAAGTATGGTCTGATGGTTTGTGAAACCACTTTGACTTCTTGCCCTCAATTCGCTCGTGCTACCTGAGCTCCCGGACCTGTTGACAGAGGAGCTTTCCTTTGTCTTTGCAAATTGACACAGCTGCACACTTCGCAAATAGACTCAGATGTTGAGCTTTGGGCTGAATGGCTCCTCCAGATTAGTGCAGGAGAGAATTAACTTTAAAAACGCTAAGCAGGAGCCAGCAGCAGGAGAATGGAGTGAAGCTCTTTATCAGGATTCACTGCCATAGAAAGGGGCTCCCTTGCTCTGGTAGTGATATTTACTCCCCTTTGGGGAGGACATTCCTGGAGCCGATAGCTCATCATGACCCTCTACCGTGGACCGGAGTTAATTAGCCTACTGTATAATGGGGAGATTCGCCTGGAGATTACATGGGGTGATCTCTCACCACACACGCTGTTTGCTGAGTGGGTTGGGGCTCTTGGCAAGCACAAAAGCACAAATGAAAGCAGCAGAAAATCTGGCATAGGGGGATTGCTGCCACAGTGCTCTGTAGAGCTGCAGGCAGGGGCTGAGGTTCAGGCCTGCCATGATCCCACTCTCCTGACATCCCAGTCCCCCATCCTCACCACATACGTTGATGTGGGGCATGTAAATCCCTGCAACTCTCTTTTGCAAATGGCTTGGAAAGTTGGCCACAGAGATGCATTTCCCAAAGCTGCAGCAACCAGCTAGAAATGAAAGGTGACGGTCAACTTTGCCTTGCAGGAAAGCCAGGCTGTGAGCAGGGAGGAAGTGTCTGTCTCAGGCCAGGCAGGGGAAGTCATCTGCCTGCCATTGCCGTGTCTGGAGGTAAGGCGACAAGATCTGCATTGGAGGCAAATAACACTGAACAACTTGTTAATGATTTTACAGCAGGTTAAAGTAAATGCCTCAAATAAAACTATGTGAGACCTTCTATAACTCTACATGGCTGTAAATATGTATTAACTACTCTCAGCAATTACAACTCCGTTTGGGAACAGTTGAAGTGGATGCACACAAAACCAATTATCCTTAGAAAATGAGTGTGCAGATAAAAGGTATTTGATTCACCTTAGCTAATGAGCAGAGGTAGAGGTGCAGAAACGGGATTCCCCTCTGCTTTACAGTGTTCATAAAGGGGACAGGGAGCAGGCTGTGTGTCCCAGGTCAAGCAAGGGCCACCTGTGCACCCAGCGTGCTGAATGAGTGGCACTTACAAGAGAGTGGAAGGGAAGACTCTGAACGAAGTGAACCACCTGCCCCTCAAAGGAACATGAGTCCACTTGAGTTATACCCTCATGCTCAGTTACTTCATCCTCAGCCAGCTCTTGCAGGGGGCTCAGGACCAGCTCCTGTTACCCACCCATTCTGCTCCTGGATGTTATTTTTGTCATTTCTCTCAGGGCCTATGTGCTTATATTGCCTGCAGCTGCAGGGGCTGGTTGGAGTGTTCATGATGGAAAGTTTGCATTTTGCCCAGAAATGCCTAAGCTGGACCCAGGAAAACAAGCAAAGCATCTCTCCTTGCACTGAGCATCTGTCTCTCTTTTTCCTGGCTTGTTACAGTGGTTTCTAACCCTATCCTTTAAAGATAAATGCCTGACTTCCTGTTAAATGTGCCCTGATTCCCTTTTCTGGTTCTGAGTCTTCTTAAAGCACTCTCTATTGAATTCAATATTTCTTCTGTTTCTTCTTCCGACCGTGACTTTTAGGTGTATAACCACTTACTTTTCAGGTTGTGCAAAATCAGTTGGGCTGTGCCAGTCTCACTCCAGAATGCTCATTTCTGCCTTCACATACTTTTTGTGACTCTCTCGGTACTCGCAAGTGTTTCAGCACATTGCAGTGTGAGCACCAGAAGGTGATAAATACTTTATTATGACAACTCTCTCCTGTCTGTGAAGTACCTTCTTGGTGTTTAGCCGCAACAGCAGCACTCTGATGGAGCCAAATCTTTCCAAGGGCAAGAAAGGCCTCAGTCCTCATTCTGAGCCCTCCATCAACTGCTCATCCCCTCTTCTGCCTCAGCTCCACATCTGTCATTAACATGTCTTAAATATTCATTCCTCACTCTCGCTGGCATTCTTGAAAGCTGAATTTTCCATTAAATGTTAACTAGTGTTTAAAGGCCAATCATTAGTGAAAATCATTGGAATATTTTGTCCTCTGCATCTGTTTCTGGTGAGCTGATTCTCTCACTAAATCAAGTAGGAGTTGCTGGTGATGGTCAATGATGCACAGAGCATCTCACAAGCACATCCCCTGGTGTCTGCCTGGCTGCCTGTGGCACAGGTTAACTCCTGCTCCACAACCCATGCCTGGGTTTCAGGCCCCCTCGGGGCAGGATTGCTGGGGTCTCCCAGGCACCCTAGGCTGAGCCTCAAACTGCTCCTGCTCTTTTGAAAATGCAAAGTGCCCTTACAATCCTCAGCCTTTGAGACTGGGAAACAGAGCTGAAAACGTGGTGAGCTAAAGCTGCTTTGTGATTGCCAGTGCTTTTGTCATGCACTGAGGCTGCCAATGCAATTGCAGCATCCCTTATCAAGTGCCTAGCCCAACCTGCCCATCTGGGCCCAGAAAGCTGAAATGCTGCCTGGGAAAGCACAAGGAAAGCTGAGGACAAGGCTAACAGACCATTCTGTAGCCCTGGAATATTTAAAACTTAAAACCAGGCAGGCTTCAAGAATGGGGAAAGGACAAGGGATGTCTGGATGCTCCTGGGTTATCCTGGCTTTCTAAACTTGAGCACAGGCAGCCTTTTCAGGCTGGCTGCATAACTGTATGTGCTCTGCCTCTTCCAAGGTCCCCAGCCCCAACCCACTGTGCTGTGAGCACCAGGACCCACTTGAGCACCCAGAGATTTTCACCCTGATCGAGTGACCTTACCAGTGCCTGTAAGGCATAGACAGAAACTGGAAAGCTCGGGTGCTCCATTGCAAGCAGAGATGTTGTTTTACTGTCCTACAAAATACATTTATCTCTAGAGAATATGACTTTCTCACCTATCTGGTTTTGCTTTCCTGAGCTCCATCTTCTACTCCATCTCAGTTAACTTCTGTTCAGCACTGCTTTACTGGTAATTATCTCTGCAGATGCTACGTCTTCCGAAGGGCCCTGCCACCATATCTGGTAAAAACCTGTCGGAGGAGAAGCCCAGGTCTGGACTCTGGAATGACTTTTGGTGCAGTAGCAACGTTTGAACACAATGGTATTTCCTTCTTGTTAAAAAGAAAAAAGGACCCTTCAACTTGTTTTCTCTCCCCCACTCCCTCCTCCTGGAGGAGATACTCGCCAAGAGCCACAGATGGGATCGTTTACAGTTTCCTTTTGAGCTGCCTTGGCCCTTTCAGGTTGTTTATTCAAGCTGGGCTCTCAAAGAGGGGAGGGTGGGACAAAGAAGGCCTCCCTTCCATATTCCAATTTGGATTGAGGCTGCTGAAGTTCCCCATCTGACAGAAGATGATTGATGAGAACAATGCTGGCTGTAAACCTGCAAGGGTTTGGAGACCAGGCAGCTCTGCTCTTTGCAACTCCTTAAATCCTGGTTGTCGGAGCAATGCGGGGAATGCCATCCTGGGGTAATTACAAACTGACAACAGGAAAAGCCACTGGAAAAGGCAGGCACTCCAGCACTGTGGTGGGACAGCTGAAGGGATGGCTGGGCATTTTTTGCTTTGCTTTGCTTGTGGAAACATGCACACTTGGTTCTGAGCTGAGGTCAGAATAGCAGGGTCTAGAGATGGTGGGGAGACCTGCAGCAGAAAATTGCCTGGAAAGGCTGAGGATTGCCTCAGAGGGGAGGTTGCAAAATATTTGGATACTTCCCTGGTGGCAGTGGGTTAAATACACACTTGTTAAGAGCATTGGAACCAGCTGGCAACAGTGCTGGTCCACCCTGATGGCCAGGGCTTTACACAGCCTCCTCTCCTGAGAGCAGCTCTCATTGAGTAAGTGCCAGCCTCAGTTTCTCCAAAGCAAGGCTTGGTGGGAAGGCCTCCAGGAGAGGACAAGATCCCCATTTGACTCATGGGTGAGGCAGCAAGGATGGGAGGCACAGGGGACTGCCATCGCATGTGAGTCGGGACCGTGGCCCTGCTCCAGGGCTCTTCAGGGCATGGTTACAGGGAAGCTACATTTTAATCTCGTTTCTCCTACCCAGAGGATGGCTGGCATGGGCTGGCACTACTTTTCATTGCTTTGGCTGAACAGGCCTGTCCTGGTGTTAGACTTGCTGAACTGCAGGGTGTGTGGCCTGGGTTAGGTCACCAAGAGCTTTATTCAAAGCTGTAAGCACCCTGAAGCCTCTAGACTGGAAATGTAACAAAACCAGGAGAGCTGGGCCAGAAGAAAGCAGCCGGTGGTGAAGTAAGACCCTAAACTAGATGTACTTAGAGTAGCTCCTCCAGTTAGACTGGATGACCCCGTGGGGCTGGGGTGAGAAGGAGGGGATTTCCCCTCCCTGTGCCTGTGCTGCTGGTTTAAATCCAACCACAACTGAGCAGTAAATAGGAGTCACCATCCGGCAGCTGTGGGGTGACCTGTGTGCAGTGAGTCCGTGAGCTCTGGTCACATAGCCCTGCAGACATCTGCTGCAGAGGAAGCCTGGGCTGGAAAGCATATTTTCTTTGGGAATGTGCTCTCATGTGGGTGACCCCTTCAGTGCTCCCTGTGCAAGAGTGCTGCAGTGGCATCCTGGGATGCAGTACTCCTGCACCCTAATGCTGCAGCTGCATTCCAGGATACAGTGATGCTGCACACTAGTGCTGGAGACACATCCCAAAATGCATCCCTCCTTGCACACCAGCACTGCAGCAGCACCCCAGGATGCAGCTCTGCTGCCCAGCACAACAGCAAGTGTCTGCATGTTGCAGCTCAGCAGCCAGGATACGCGAGCCCAGCAGCAGAGCAGCATCAGTGGGACCATGTAACTTAGCTGAGGTTAAAGGAGAACCAGTGCCTTCTAACACTGCTGAACAATCTGTAACCAGCTAAATAGAGTCATGGTGCTGCAGCTGGTCAGGCTGAGCCTGCAGCAGCTTGGGCACATGTGTATCTGCCTTAGTGACACGGGGTTACTCTCAAGGGAACAAGGTAAATGTTTGAATATAGGGAGGATGCTAAATATCTGACAGTTCTCCAGTGTTTCATAGAGCTGACAAACAGAGAGGGTTTTGAGCAGATATTTGAAGGGCAGAGCAGATTTTTTACAAGGAACTTCCTCTCCTGGGCAGATGGGACAAAAGGGGATAAAGCCAAGCAAAACCACATGGCTGCTTATTTATCACTTATATTCAGGTGAGCTGAGGCATACATACCTCCTACTGTGCAGGGGCTGCACAAACACATGAGGAGACTTGGGTCCTGCCCCAGAGTTTCCAGTCTAAAAAAAACCCTCAAACTTGGAGGAGTAGCAGCTCTAAAATCTCTCTGTAGATTTCCATCTGGTAAAAGAAGTGCAGACAGGGGCATGTTCTCTCCACATCAGCTGCACAGCAAGAGCGGCTTAGATGAACTCTCCTGGCTGGTAATAAAATGATTTTACATATGTAGGAAGCAGGATGTGCAAAGCCCAGGAGTCTGATCTTGTTTCTGAGATCAAACAGAGTCTTATTGTACAGGGGTGTGGAGCTGATGTAACTGTCTAGTGTGCCGGACACAATCGCCGTGGTTACGCAGCTGGACCGGAATAAAGCAAGTCTGTATCTGAACTCATTAATTTTTACAACCAACTGAACTGCTCTGCCTTTTTCTTTTGCCTTTTTGGTGGCAGAGGACCATCACACAGCACCGGAGGGGCTCCCCCAGCCATCAGACCCTTGCCTGTGGTGCCGCAGAACAGGGTTGGCATGGTGAGGAGCAGCCAGACCCATGAGGACCCCCTGGCCCAGCCTCCCACTGCGTCCCTGGGGATGCTCAGCCAGCTGCACGGGTCTGTTGCTGAGACAGGCCAGGAGCTGGGGGGATTAGGGATGAAAACCCAGGCTTAACTTGAGCAGAGCTGTTGCTCTGTCAGCTACAGGTTATGTCAATGTTTCCATTAGAAACCCCCGTGTGCAAGGTTTATATCTTGGCTGCGAAAGTGCCCCCAAGGCTGGGCTCTGGCAAGCCAGGGAAACCCGCGGGTTTCTGCTGAAATGTTCAGTGCAGCTGCTCCCATGCTTGCACGTTGCTTTTCACCACATGCAAATCAAGGGGGCTTACTCGGCAAGCAGAACTCAGCACGCTGAGCTGGAAGCACCAGGAACCCTGTGTGAATGGTCCCTGCCTGCCTGCAGCCACAGTGCTGTGTCCCCAGGGCAGGGCAGGGCAGGCAGGGTTGACTGGCCAGCTCTTGCACCGTGGGATCCCACGCTCACAGGCAATGCTGCACTGCAAACAATGAGGTGAATTTACCAAGAGGCAAACCAGGGGTGCAGCATCAGAGCCCAGGGCCAAAGCTGCTGTGAACTGTGGCAGGATGAGGGTGTGGGACTGGGACTCCTGGTCACTTTTGGCCCTTGGACCAGGACCAGGAAGCCAGCTCGTGCTCCTCTGCAGTAACGATCCCTGTGTTCCATGGTGGCCCTCTCTGGGAGCCCAGAGGAGCATCCTGGTCCAAGCCGATACACAGCCGTGGCCCAGGGATGGCGCCAGCCCAGCACTTGGCAGGAGGCTTTTATGCAGCAGCCAGAGCCCTGTAAGAGGCTCCCCTTGCCGGCAACATGCTGAGCCTGGATCTGACCCTGCCCTGGCTGCTTGCTTCCCGTGGGGGTGCTGCCTGGCCACGGGACAAACGCGCATCCAGGCCTCCTCCCTTCAATCTAGCCCTTCCTACTCCTGGGAAGCTGCTCTTGACACATATACATTTGCCTATTTTAAAGCGCTGCCAAGAGCACTTGCAGGATGAGATTTCACTGTGAGCATGATGTTCCAGAGCAGGCAAGACTGCTTTATTCCCTTGCTCTTCTGCCTGGAAGGCTGGAAAAGTGGAGAGAGACATATGTCAGCAAGTCTCTGAGCATGGTGCTGGGCTCCCCAATGGCACAGCCATCAGCACTAGCATGAGCGGTGGTCCACTCACTTAAAGTGGCCCCAGCTCTTGCAAATAAGGGATGGGTCTATAAGCAGTCCCTGAAAGCCAGGGAACCCTGAGCGGGTGTCATGGCCCCAGCCTGCATGTTGGGAGGATGCTGGAGCAATGCTGTTTCCCTTGCAGGTGCCCAGGGAGATTATGAGGGGATTATGGGGCCAATCTAGTAAAACTAGCAGCATCTGTCAGTGTCCAGTAAGGGACATGGCAGCCCCCCACCATCAGTGGGAGGGTGAGGGCCCAGAGCAGAGCCTGGTTCCAGGGGTAAAAGCTGCAGCACCAACCTTGGGGCATAAAATGAAGTATAAAATACTAAGGAATAAGTTTCAGCCTTTTACCCCAATGAAATCAAAGCATCACTGTTTAGATTTATAGGCCATGCTGAAGCATATAACGCATTTTAGCATACAGTCTCAGGCTATGACACAACCCCAGACAGGAGCAGTGCAGCTTGAGCAGGTACCAAGGGGGAGAGGGCACAGAGTAGCTTCAGGATCCACTGTGCTCATGGGAACCCTGAGCACCCACTGGACTGGGCTTTTTGCAGGCAGGCTTTCTGCTGCCCTGCTATGTCCATGCCTCTCCAAACTGCAGGCTCCACTCACCCAACAGCCAATAGAGAGGGAAAAAAATTGGGGGAGAAGAAAACAACCAACTCCTTGCTGCTTTGCTGCTGCTTTTCCAGTATGCTTGAGTTACCATGGTTAGTTTTCCACTGTTCTCCTTGACCCCTGCAGCTTTCCCTTATGAGTTAGTGTCCTGGAATGTCTCTTTACGAGGTGCCTAGAGAAGTAAAGCTGACCTGATGCCAGTGCCCCCACACTGAGGACTTTATTAGGTTTTTTATTTTCTGTCTGGGTGCTCTCACTTGCCTCAAACTTTCCACAGCTGCTAGGATTTATTAACGAGGGAGGTTCATTTGTGTCCTGCCTCCCCTTCCCCTGCTTGGTAAATTGGTGGAGTTGCTCTGCCAGTTACTATTTCTAATGCCTTTTGGGGTGGTTTAGGGAGATGTAAAGATTTTGCTTGTGCAGATTTTGGAATATTTTCTTGTGCAGAATCTGCAAAGATCTCCTAAAAACCAAAATAAGTCCTAAAAGAAATGTGGGGGCCACCGAGGGGATCAACCATGATGGGACCATCCTGATGGAAACACAGGACATGGCAAGTGGAGTCCAACCAGGAGATAGCACTGGAATCAGGAAAGCCAGCATTGCTGCTTCTGTGATGCAACTCCCAGGAATTAAGAGGTTAATTCATTTTGTTTCCCCCAAATGCATAAATGCTTAAATATTGGAGTGGGGGGAGCCTCCTTGTCTCCCACACTGGAAGGGCCCATGTCACTGACCTGTAGGCTGAGGAGGAGGCTGAGGGGTGATGAAGGACACGTGAAGATGTACTTCATGGGCAAGAGTGATGAGCAAGGCTGAAGGAGCAGAGAGGCCCTGCAATATAAACATGTGGAGGGCCAAAAGGATACAGGGAGGGGGAAGAAGGGACAGACTTTTAAGGCAAGAGGAAAATGGCCAAATATTTATTTGTCCATGAAGTAAGTCTCCATAGCAATGACATGGTTCACAATACATTTCCCAAACAAGCCCAGCCATGCGGCACGCAAGCAGAGCTGCAGGAGGGGAGGTGAAGCCTGCCTGGACGCTGCATCCCTGGGGATGGCTGGGCTGGCATGGGGGACACCAGCAGGGGACAGGGAGGGGATGCCACTTGGGGGGCACCATGCAGATCCAACCAATTCCATAAGAGATGGCAGTAGGGTTATTGCTGTGCCAGGGGGGAAGTGGAAGGAATAGGTGGAGTTTTACAGTTCTGTGTATCAGGACATCTCAGGGTCAGGTGAGTGTGTGATGCACAAGCCCAACCAGGGTCAGGCAGGCAAGGACATAGGATGTGCTGCCCAAAAATTCTGGGAAGACAAAGGGGTTGTGTGATGGGATGAAATGCTGACTGCTGCCGAGGAGCTTGAGATGCTCCCCAGATTGGCAGCAGCCTCCACGCAGCAGCACAGACCCCATCACACCTGGTACATGACTCTGGGGTTACGAGGCACCTTGAATTCATTACTGAGCAAGCAGCATCTCCTGGGCGGGTGGCAGCAACAGCAACACATCCATGCTTTACAGCTGGGGCAAGTCCAGCGTGGACCACACAGGCAGTGGATTGCCTGCCCCAGGAAGCATAGGAAGTTCCCCATGCCATCCCATCCCAGAGGGTGGGAGACAGAAGGGGCCTGATCCTGAGCCCTGAGCTCTGTAGAGAGCCCTTCCCTGGCCGCCTTTGCCTGCTGCTCTGCCGTGTGAACCCGGCTGCTGCCTGACCCCAACATATCTCAGCAGCAGCACTGAGCACCGCTCCCAGAGCTCATGCTTAGACAAATGTCACTGCAAATAACTTGGCTCCAATACACAGGGACATAAATTCCATTATTTTGATGTCAGCTGCACAATTTGTTCCTGTAACAAGGTGTTTTAACCTCGCTTCATATTCATTGTTCTGCCCGCTTTGATTTTACTGTAAATGACTGAATTTGCTTTTGATGTGGTGCCAGTGCCCCATAAATCTTGACACTCACTGTAAGAAAGGAAAGAGCCCTCCCCACTGTTTGGTTTGCAGAGAGTGGGGGGTAGGGGGGGTGGGGACGGGACACGGACGACTGCTGGGGCACCAGGATGGTCCCTGCAGGGATCCTGCAGAACTCAAGGCAAGGTTCAGCTCTGAGCATTCACCTGGTTTTTCCCACCAGGGAAACGGAATGTAAGAGGAGAGAAGGTGCTGGGGACAAGGATTTGCATCTCTCTTAAAACCACGAGCTGTGAGCCAGCCTCATTCAGAGATTCATGGCTCCTTTGAGGACCCAGCCGGCACTTACAGCTTGCAAGAAAACCCCAGAGCAAGCGTGATTTGTGTGGTTTGAGGTTTCATCCCAAGCTGCTTTTAAGTATTTCAGTTCCCAGCACCTCTTCCAGAGTGTGCTGGAGGTGAAAAAGCGCAATAAAACCACCCCCCGCAAAACCCACACTTAACTGAACATTTCCAAGCCCAGCAGCACTTGAGGGATGAAACCTTCAATTATTGCCATTGCCCAAATTCCTTCTAACCCCAGCAGCAGTTGGATCAGACTCTTGCTTTCCAGCCGGTAATGCTGCCTTGGTTTTGTTCCTCATCTGCCTGAGTGTTTCTGCCAAGGCTGCCTGATAACGCAGCCCAATGAATTCTGGAGGTACTATTTGCAAGACATGCCGTTCCCTAGAGCCGCCTGCCCTGGAAGTGTGATCCCCCCACCTGAGCCTGGCAAGGATTGAGGTGCTGGCCCCAGTGCCCACACCAGGGTGAGGGTCAGACTTGTGACCGGCAGGAAGCTGTGGCCCTACTACCAACAAACAATAGTTGGAAAGGGGCCATGGCCTTGGCCAGTCTCCTGGAATGGGGATGGGAACAGGAATGGCTGCCTGGGGGTAAGGGCAGAGACTGCTCCTCTGCAAGGGACAGACCTGGTCCTGCCCAGCTGCATCCTGGCCAGATGCCTTACCCATGTGCTGCCACACACACACACACACACACACACACACACACACACGGGCTCTTTCAAAGGGAAAAGAACCTTCCCCAGGTTATGGCAGAGGAGTGTGGGCGCACAGGCAGTTGGGGTGGTGCCTGGTGTCGGGTGCGCAGTGCACAGTGCCTGCTGTGCATGGCACATGGTGCATGTTGCACAGGACACAGTGCGGTGCACATTGCAGTGGGGTGCACAGTGCACAGCGCGGGGCGTGCACAGCGTGGTGCTCGGTGCGTGGTACACAGCATGCGAGGCTCAGTGCAGGCCGTGTGGAGTGCAGCACACAGTGCGCTGACCTCTTGTTGCCTCTGGCCCTGGGCGAGGGCCAGGAAGGGAAGTGCTGCCGGTCCTGCTGCTTTCATCGGAGATCTGGAGCACCGAAGCCTGCCCAGATCCTAATCAGTGTGGGAAAGCAGCGGCAGGGCCTGCTCTCGCCCTGGCCTGCTGGAGATGCCTTTTATTTTCGTAAGCTTTATCACAGCCCGCAGCCCCTGATAAACCACCGTCAATAAACGGAAAGGAGAGTGGCGGCAGGCCAGGGCCGCTCGCAGACGCACGCGCTCACTGCCACCCCACTCCCCGGGGGACGCCCCATCACACGCCAACTTTCAAAGCCTTCCTTTCATTCCTCCACTGCCTCCCAGCACAGGGAAAACCACATGGCCCTGCCATGGGGGACCGGCCAGTGCCTGCTGGCGAATTCCTGCCCAGCCCCAGCCTCCCCCGTGACCCCGGCCTGTCGCCAAGCCGGGGTCCTGCTCCCAGTGCTCCGCATGAGCTCTCTCAGGCCCATGGTAGCTCAGGATATGGTCAGCCCCCACCTCGGGGCTGGGGGAGGGCAGTTTTGGGATGACTGCATCCTCCCCAAGTGGCAAGAAGGGGGTCACATCTCACTGGAGGGCTCAAGCAGCAGCAGGTCTCAGTGCTTCTCCCCAGGGCTTCTCTCCTGTTGAATTTGAGGATTGCTGGGGTTTGCTGCAAATTGCCAGTTTGGGCTGTTTCTTTTCCTTTCTTTTTTTTTTTTTTTTTTTTTTTTTTTTCCCTTTGCTAAAATTTTGGGCTTTGTTTAGGAAGGTTTACATTCTTTCTGGAGCATGGAAAAATAGGATCCAGGGTGTTGTTTCCACACTGGCTCCACAGACTGACAATGATGAAAGTTAACCCTTTTCCATTCCTGTTTGGAGCTGCTGAGGGTGAAAGGCACCCCTGCCCGGACTGGCTGCTGTCCCACAGTTCCCATCTGTGTGGTGCCCAGCTTTCCTGTGGCCTTATCTCCCCTTCAGCATCTTCCTTCCACCTCAGGCAGGAGCTGCGGACAGGAGAGTTTGCTTGTGTTTCATTTTGCACTGTGACTTACAGTAGCTAATTTTAAGTCGTACCTTATCCCAGCCTTTGCAGAAAGCAGCTTGCTACAGCTGAGTACCAGGTTTTTACTTCTACACATGTATTCCCTTGCTGCAGTGGAACGAGCAGCC
Source organism: Psilopsiagon aymara (assembly GCA_024733675.1). Classification (NCBI taxonomy): domain Eukaryota; kingdom Metazoa; phylum Chordata; class Aves; order Psittaciformes; family Psittacidae; genus Psilopsiagon; species Psilopsiagon aymara. The sequence continues at coordinate 7,814 of JANRGW010038459.1, read as the reverse complement.
TGGGACCAGTGGAGGAGGTTTTTGGTTGCTGCTGGCTCATACCTAACCTGCCTGCACTGCCATTTGCAAGGGAGGCCACCCAGCTGGTGCTGACAGTTTCTGCTGCTAAACTGACTTGATTTGATACAGAAATGGCACAGACCACAGCACTGTGAATTAAAGGTATATAAATTGCATGCCACATCACATGTTCCAGAGCTTGGGCTGAATGCAGCTGGTCCGGTTCACTCCAGCCAAGATGCAGTGGATGCCCATGGGTGGCTGTCATCTGCATTTGCCAGGCACCGAGGGCTCCATAGGGCTGCACAGGAGCCTCTCCTGTCTGTGTTTGTACAGTCAGCAACATCTCTTGGGAATCCCTCTGTAGCTCCAGGGCTGCAGTGGAGGTGGCAGCAGGCAGCAGCCTGGGGGACATCTTCCTTTGCCAGCGTCCCTTCTCACAGGAGCATGTTGTGGCATGCTCCCCACCTTCTTCAACTTCCTCCCAGCTTTTCATCCCATTTCTCTAGTTTGCCACAATCATTTTTCTGTCCATGGCCCCAGCCTTGCATGGCATGCAAATTTAGTAAGTATGCTTTCTGTTTCTCCATGCTGGCCATTGATGGGAGTGCTCAATAGCACTTTCCAGCCCCACAGTGAGCCATTGAGAGCTGCTTTCACAACGCTGTCCCCTTGCTCCCCCCACATCCATCCTGCAGCACCCATCCTGGGCCCAGTGCCCCACCACCCAGCAGGCAGGGCAGGTAGAGCACCCTGCACCTGCCTGCAGCTCCTGTCCCACAGCCACTGCTACTCCTCCCTCTGCAAGCTTGTTATACCCCGTTGCTGACAAGAATCAAATTGGTCTAACATAGTTCATTCTTGACAAAGCCATGTCAGGTATTACTCATCTCTGTGCTAGCTTCCAGGTGCTCACGAAACTGCCTCGGGTTATTCAAGCCAGCATTTTTCTGGGATGGGAAATGTGATGGCTGGGCTGTAGCCCTCACTCCTCCTTGTCCAAGAGGAGTACTGCTGGTCTGTCTTGTGGTAGCAAGACAGCATCTTCATGGTGCTCTCACAAGTACTGCTGATGGCTCTGAGATCCCAGGAGGGAGTTTGATCTTAGTTTGCTGCTAAGATGGATGAGGCCTAGCCAGTCTGAAAACGAAGCACACATTGTAACATTCCATAGTAAAAAATTGAGGGGTTGTTTCTCCTACTTCCATGATACTTTTGACTCCGACAGAGGCATGTTATGGAGGGACTGAACCCTTCAACTGTTACAGATGAGAAGTACTTTATTTTCCAGGCTCGCTAGAAGAAAATTTTGCAAACACAAACACACTGACTTTCTGCAACTGTTCCCACTCTTGGAAGAGCATCCCTTTCTGTCAACAGGAACACTTTCCCGTTGGATGTTCCAGTTACACTCCATATAATCTTTCAGGCGAGAATCTTTAGATGCTCTGTTCCTCCTTGTATAATATCTTGGCTCTGGGTCCTGGCTCTGTTGAAAGCAAAGGAGTCTGAGGGCTTTCGGGGCCTTGAAGAATGGGGCCCATGGGACAGCAGTGGAAACCATGCAGAATTAAGGCTAAATTTATGAGACTCTTCAGGACGGACATTGAAAAGCTGATGGTTTCTCACCCAGGAGTCCTCCAGGGGAGCTGGGCAGCTTGAGGTCCTGGTCTGCCCTGCATGCCAAGCTTGTGTCCACTGCATGAGCCACCTCCACATCCTCACCCTTGATTCCAAGGGACTTGGGCACCTTCTGGAGGTGTCCATTAGCAAGACAGGCTGAGACCCCTCTTTGATGTCCTGGCTGTCCGAGAGCCTCCAGGGATGTTCCAATGGGATGTGGCATTAGTCACATGACCAAGGAGCGTCCTTGAACTTTCCTCCCTGGGGTTTTGTTCTTTAAGGTGCTGGCAATGAGAAAACCCTCTCCATGTCCTTCCCCCACCCCAAAGCGTCCTTTACAAAAATAAAGTGCCCAGAATAGCTCTAGACAGTGCTTGACATTTGCCAGACAGCTGCTGTCGAGAGTGCTGCAAAGGTTATGGATTGCTCCCTTCCTCACTTCTCCTCCCTCCACACCACCGCCTGTGTGAACCCTGGAGCAGGGCCAGGTTCCATGGGAGTCCCGTGGTTTGGAAAAGCCAGATTTAATTTGAGAGGGAGCTGGGATGTGGGGGGCTGTTTGTGCGTTGCTATCTTCTGTCCTGGTTGGACAGCTTGGAGCAGAGTTGGGGTAACTTCTGCAAAGGGGAGCTGAAAACCATTGTGTGAGCTCTGCCCGTGCCTGAAGTGACAGGATGCTGCCAAGAAGCCTGGTGTCCATGGTGCAGAGTTGTCCCCATCTGTGAGGTGCTGGGCACCTCTGCTTGGCCTTCGAGGTGTCTGGAAGCAGAGAGGGTCTGCCCCGTAGTGACCTACCTGTAGGGTCACAGCCAGACCTAATAGGCCCCCAACAAATACACAGTCAGCCCAGGAGGCTGGGAGGCCAGCTGTGCCTGGGAAAGTCATGACTTGAAGGAACACTAGGGAGTCAAAGCCCCAGCTCAGGTGTAAGGAGTCATGCAGCCTGGGGAATGAGCAGGAGGGTGAGAGAACTGCAAGGATGTAGTGGTCAGTGCTGGAATCGGCACCTGGAGAAGGATGTGGGGACATGATGAGAGGCCAAAGGAAGGGCAGATCTTCCTTCTGAGGTGGCTCTGGCCCTGTGCAGACTGGAGGGTTTATCATTTTCCTTAGGAGCACCTAAGGGGAGTTGCAGCCGCGGTCAGGGCACTATCTGCGGCCAAGAGGGGATATGAAATTGCACTGGAAGTCCCCTTCTCATGGAGTTTGACTGGTGCATCTTGGAGTAGGACAATGTCTCCCTACAGAATGGGAGAAGCTCCTGTTTTGTGGGGCCGCTGTTTTATGCAGTGAAAAGAGTCGCAATCGGAGCCTGAAAAGAAAGATGGAAGCGTAAACTTTTAAATTAAATACATAGAGAAATACTTGTAATCCATGACCTTTACCAAATGAGAAGCCAGCAGTAGCAAGCAATGACCCATTTTTTTTTTATTGGGTAAATGAAGTTACATGTGTATTTTAAGCAAAAAAGTCAACAGTCTTTAAATAGAAATTAAAACAAAGTATGCATACAGGAAGGATGTTTATCACTTAGGACAGAAGAGTGTCTTTGAAATGTTAAATGCAGTAAAAATTTGTCTTACACTATACAAGTTAGGAATAGAGGCCTCAAATAGCAGCTAAGTCCCAGCAACATTGTCAGATTCGTGCTGTCTTGAACTGGAGGCAAGGAGGCAACCAGCAGTCAGGGAAAAGTGCAGGATCACCATCAGCTCCATCCATGACTTTACTAACTTTGGGAGATATCAAATAGTAGGAGGTCTCCAGGCATGGGTTTGTTTTCCCTTGCCACAACTGTGGGGCTCTTTCCTGCATGGGGCAGGGTTCCTGCTACCTGGACAGCCCTTGCAGCCCTGCTGTGGCTGAGATGAGGAGACCAGAGAAGTCACGGGAGCTGGTGGGTCTGTCAGAGATGCGCAGCCCAGAGGAGACCCACAGACAACCTGATTTGGGGTTTTTTTTTTGCTTTTTCCTCACATTTTTATGTTGACATAAATGAAGGTTTCAGGGAAGTGCTGGTACCGGCTGAGGCCGTGTTGCCAGTTTTCTGCAGGATCTGTCTTGTTTCCTGGGACATGAGACTATTTTAAGGACTCTTCAGATCTCTGAAAAAAGTCACTTCTAAGATGTTTTTCCGTGCCTGTTTCTCCAGCGTGCACACTGATTTGTCCCTGCAGTTTCACCACCCAGCAACTTTGATGTCTACAAGCCTGCCACGCTCACCTCTGAAGCATTTGCCATCACATGTCTGGCTGTTTATACCTTCAAGGCATGCAGCCACCCTTTTCTGTTTAAGGACTGACTTGACCACATCAGTAGAGAGAGTATTTCTAAAAATAGATGAACTGGCAAACTTCACAATCTGGAAAATGACATGCTTTTGAAATCTCTGGAAAAGAATGGATTTCTCAAAGTATAGTTTACAAATACTGATTTCATTATTTATGGTAGCTGTAAAGCGCGGTGCTTTCAGAAAGCACTGTCCCGCTGAAGAAGTGTGTTACTCATTACCACAGCTTTAGCATTCCAGCATGTTCCTCAACTGAAATTTAGCCAAGAGAACAAGCTGGGGGCATGCACAGGGGCAGCCTGGGGGAAGCTGTTTCTTATTTCATGTTGGAAAAAGGCAATGAATAGGAGAAGGGGAGACTCAGGGGGACTGCCAGAGCCTTTGCTAGAGTATCTTGCAGCACCAGAGCAAGAGGGCAATGCAAAAAAACTCTGAAAAGTAGCAAATTCAGAGTGGGAAACAGAAGGAAATAGATTTTCATGGAGTGAACACTCACCCCCAGACACCTGATGGGCTAAGGATGGAGCTGTGGGAGCAGTGGGTCACTTCTCTGGCTAAGGTTCTGGGGCTTGAAGGCACAAAACCCATGAGTTTGGGAAAAAAAGACCCATGTGTAAAGTACCCAGAGGACTTCAGATGAGTGGTTCTCTCCATGCTTGCACTCAGTGTCTTCTCCTCCCATCCCTCTTTGGTACACCAAAAATTTCTCATCTTTTTTGCTGTTCTTTCTTCACTATTTTGCTCAAGTCAGCAACCTCTGACATTTCATTTCTTAACATTCTGTTCTAGACTGAGACTACCTCTCTTCCAAGTCTTTTGAAAAGCTTCTATTTTGCTCAAGAATCTTTCTCGGGATCCCAGCATTTAAATTTCTCTGGGATCACTGTTTTGTCTCTGCCACTATGTTGTCCCTTACGCACTCCACTTTTGTCATTCTCAAAGCCACTGGTAGCCAAGGGAACACGCTCGTTTTTATGCCAGCTGTCCTGGTCTTATTGTTTCTTTTAAAAGCTTTATTGCACCATTGCTCTCTGCTCCTCTCACTATTTCCACTAGTGTATTTGTAGACACGGGTAAGTATTGCAACTGCACCTGTTCCTCCAAGTTCTCCTTCTCCTCTGCATCTTGCCTTTCTGTGGAACCCTCTTGCAGGAATTCCTCTCCCAGGCTTGTGTTTCACCCTCGAGCTGTACCTTTGGAGCTCCGAAACCATGCTCTGAAGTCTTGGCACTGCAGAAGCGAGAGGTTTCTCAGGAATGTTCTCTTTGGATTTGGGGTCTGCTTCAACTGTTACAGCCATGTATAGATGTATAAGTGTGTACATATATATATATACACACTGGGGAAATTTCTGACATCCCACCACAATGGCAAGTGATTGGAGAACATCTTGGCAATGAGGGTAAGATCCACAGCCCTTCTGCCAGTGCTGGCCTTCAGGAATCCTGCTGCATTTGCTGCTCCTCAGCATCTGCACAGTCCCTCGTTTCGAGAACACTGCAGCAGTTTGGTACCGAGGGATGCTGCACTTACCTCCTAAGTCCTTGTTCAGACACTGTGTCGGGGCCATTTGCACAGTGGTAGCTGGAACTGGTATTTTCAGGACTTTCTCTGCTCCTCCTTCAATTCACCTGGAGGTGCATGAACACATCCACAGTACTCCACTGTACAGCTGAGAGGAGGCTGTTCCTGCCATGTGTTGAGAAAATCCCTGCTATTAGGACATGCACCCCCTAAAACCTTTTGGGCTGTGTCCTCAGCTGCTGCCTCCCATGGTCAGTGTAACTGGGCACATCTGCCCTTTTACTGAGCTAATCACACAATGGGGCATGGTGTTGGGAGCTTCCAGAGGTGTAAGCAACACTCCTGAAGTAAGGAGTTAATGCCACATTATAATGATTTGCTCTCTATTGTATTTGTAAGTTTTACATCTATCTGACATTTTAGGGCCAGGCAACACTACAAGAGACAACTGCTTTCATTGCTCACTGCCATAATTTTCACAGCTTTTCTGCCTTCCTGTGCCATGTTTGCATGGCACAGGGTGCTGGCCCTGATGAGACAAGCCAGGATGCCCCAGGAGCTGAGCAAACAGATTCTCATCATGCAGAGATGGACCTCACCTCCAACCAGACCCTGAGTGAAGGACTGTGGCTTTCCAGAATGGATTTTCTGGCAGTTGCATACCCTTAAAGGTGTCAATAAACCCCATCTCAGAGTGGCCCACTGAGGTTGCATGAAAAAAGCAAAATAAAAATGGCTTTGGGGGGGAAAAAAGCACCTTCTTGGCCCACTTGTGGAGACAGAAGACAAGGTTTGCAATTTCCCAGAGAAAAGGAATGTGCACATCTCCCTGAAGCAGGATCCGCAGGCAGCAGCCCCTGCCTGCCTGACCCTCACATGTGGCTCTGTGGCTATCCCAGTTTCAGAGTCAGCCACGAAGTTGGCATCCACATCCTGTGCCTCAGCTGACACAGGGACAGGAAGGACTTTGCACCATCTGGGCATGGGGAAAGTGTGACCAAGGGACAAATGTCACCAGCATTCTGATGGCACCAGACCCGGAGCACACAGATGGCTCCTCGGTCAGTCCTGGCACGGATGTGGAGGCAGGTAAGAGGACACCAACCCACCACTGACAGCTCCTGGCACCAGCCCCCTCTTCTTTCTCCTCCTGACTGAAATTTTCCAGCCTGCAGGTCCTGCTGCTGCCAGGGCTGGGGGCAGATGTCACACTGCAACTGCACCCTTCAGAGCTCTAGACTAGGAGCATTCTGGCTCAGCTCCTAGGCAGCATGACCCCAAAGCCAGATCTATCTGCATCTTGTGGACAACCTCCCCCCTGCACGGTCCAAGTCTACAGAAGGTTTTACAGGGGCAGCTTCACACTGTCAGAGGGTGTCCCAGAGGATCAGTGACTCCTTGGGCTCAGAGAAGCTGAGCTGCAACCACTCTCAGTCCTGCTTGTGGCCAAATGGGATACAGACTGTACTGCCCATGCATCCCCGTCCACTTTCTCCTGTGGCCTCTTGCCTCTCTGCTACCTTTCACACACCATCCTCATTTTGGGATGCTTCAGAGACATTGGTTCCCTCTGTCTGGATTTGACCAGTGCCCATGTTTGAGCTGATATCCAGACTTTCCTTCCAGTCTGCCATCACAGTGATACATGGAGACTGTCTCACAGCTGGAGCAGTTTGCAGCCCTGCAGAGTTACAGTCCACTGGTGTCCGCACAGGGTCCAGGGCTGTGCAAGGGGTTGTGGCACAAACAGAAGGGCATCCTTGATCATGAAGCTTCCCTGCACCTTTTGGGGCCATCCGGATGCTGGGACTCTGATATACAAATGTGCATTACAAGGTGACACATATGCACATATTCATCTTCTTCCTTTGCTCTGAGAAATGGCTTTACATTTAAGTCGCTTCTTACTAGATACAAAGCTGCTGCTGCTTCTGTTTCCCCATCACCTCAGAGAGGGCTGCACACCTGACATCCAACCACTCTGCACCTGAGTACCAGGAAAGACATCTTATAAACTAGAAGGGGCTTCCCAAAGCTTGCCTTGCAGAACCCATTGCTCACCACCAGCTGCAGACAAGCTGTGTGTGTAAATGGAGTGAGCCAAAGAGCAGCTGGAGCCACATGCTGGGGATTAAGGGAGCTCAGGCGAGCGGGGTGCCAGGGCCTGTGCTTTGGTGGGAGAGCCAAACCCACCACCAACCCCTCTCCCCAAAGCCCCTGGTATCAGTGTTGTTGTACCAGAAGCTCTGCAGCTTCTGCTGCTCTGGAAGAGATGAGGCAAGGGCAGACATCATCAAGCCCAGGGCGCCCCATCACCCCACTCTCCTGGGCCACATGGCTCCTTCCAGCCCAGGAACAGGGACCAGCAGATCTGGGG
>JANRGW010038458.1:55609-75096 GCA_024733675.1 Psilopsiagon aymara | reverse complement strand
AGGTGGACCACTCGGTGGATAAAGAACTGGCTGGATGGCCACACGCAAAGAGTTGTGCTCAATGGCTCAATGTCCAGGTGGAGACCAGTAATGAGTGGTGTCCCTCAGGGATCGGTGTTAGGACCGGCCTTGTTCAGCATCTTTGTTGGTGACATGGACAGTGGGATTGTGTGCTCTCAGCAAGTTTGCCGATAACAGCAAGCTCTGTGGTTTGGTTGATATGCTGGAGGGAAGGAATGCCATCCAGAGGGACCCTCACATGCTTGTGAGGTGAGCTGATGCCAACCTGATGAAGTTCAGCCATGACAAGTGCAAGGTCCTACACCTGAGTCGGAGCAATCCCAGGCAAAGCTACAGGTTGGGAGGAGAAGAGATTCAGAACAGCCCTACGGAGAAGGACTTGAGGGTGTTGATTGATGAGGAAATGAATATGAGCCAGCTTCAATGTGCGCTCACAGCCCAGAAAGCCGACCATATCCTGGGCTGCATCAAAAGGAGTGTGACCAGCAGGTCGAGGGAGGTGATCCTGCCCCTCTACTCTGCTCTTGTGAGACCTCACTTGGGAGTGTTGTGCTCAGTTCTGGTGTCCTCAGCATAAAAAGGACATGCAACTGTTGGAAGAATTCCAGAGGAGGGCCACGAGGATGATCAGGGGACTGGAATGGGTTGCCCAGGAAAGTTGTGAATGCTCCATTGCTGGCGGTGTTCAAGGCCGGGTTGGACATAGCCTTTGGTGATATGGTTTAGTGTGAGGTGTCCCTGCCCGTGGCAGGGGAGTTGGAACTAGATGATCTTAAGGTCCTTTCCAACCCTAACTATTCTATGATTCTGTAATCCATTCATAGGTCAGATTCAAGGGTTGCGGTTCGATTCTTCATACTGTCCACTCTCCATTCATCTCCCAGGTGTTGCTTCTCTTGCTGGGCCTAAAAGAATAAAGGTGGTAGAAAACCAGGAAACTGTAGGAATGTGGGGGTTTTTTTAAAGAAAATAAAAATTCAACCTTGAGTTCTCTCATCATGCACCATTTTCAGCCTATGATACTTTTGTCTTTCTCTATTGACTGAAAACTGATAGCAACTACAGAAGCAACCAGCATGATAATTTCCATAAGCGCTGTCGTCCTTTTTCACAGCCAGCAGAGATTATAAAAAAACCTAACACACAAAGTCCCACCAGAATTAATCCCTGCAGGAAGAAAGGGGTTTCAGAAATCTCTGTCACATCAATTTTTCACTAAGCAAACTGAAGTAGACAGGTAAGGAATTTTCAAATAAAGTTTTATTTGTTTGACCCTGATGGATTCAGTATACAACACTAGGAAAAAAATGTGCCCAGAATTCCAATGTTCGATGAAGTTTAAATCAAATGATGTTAAAAATGGGTTGCTTCTCAGGTGCATGGGCTGTACTGTCTAGCTTTCACTTTGTAAGCAGTATCAATGAAATTCTCTCTAAATTGACCCTGATTTTGTGTTCTGCTGAATGTAAAATATACAGAAAATCTCCTGGTAAAAGCTGTTCTCATCATATTTCCTCCAAGGCTTTGCAGTTCTACAAGGAATAAGCTGTGTAATAGAAAGATCTGTAGGGTAAGGAGAGGAGGACGAAAGTGAAGTCCCTGAGTTCCAGAAGTCCCAGCTGCTCACTGGGATTCTTAGAAGAGATAAGCAATTATTTCAGGTGTATGTATAACCTCCCACTAAAAATCTGGAAAATATTATCTTTCTGTGTGAAGCTCTCTCCAAGGCAAAGTACTTTTGCATTGATATTACTGCCCTTATGCAGTCTTCCTCCATTAACTGCCAGCTAATACCTCTGCCTCAGACCCACAATGGTTTTCAGCTGCCATTGCTCAGACTAGCTTTAGTTGAGGAGTCTCCATCCATAGAGATATTCAAAGCCCTGCTGGACGTGGTCCTGGGCAACCTGCTCAGAGTGCCTCATCTTGAGGAGAGGGATTGAATTAGATGATCTCCAGAGGTCCTTTCCAGCATCAACCATTCTGTAATGAGCCCTGCAACCACAAAGCTGATTTTCAAGCCAAGACCAAGAAGTGACAGACTCAGTGTTAATCTTATGGTGAAAAAGAAATAGTAAAAGCATGTGTTTTGAGTGTCACAAGGGTATAATTTTGATATAAACGCAGGGTCCAGCATCATACTACTGCTCTCCACAAGAGCTGTGTATTCACTGCAACCATTTTTTAGAACATAATCTCATTTAACACACACCACATCTATGTTTGTCAGCCATCTGAAAAGCTTAAATTGCATAAGAACACTTCATTATCAAATTAGACTTTTTGTGAAACCAGCTACATTATGGGCCGTTTAATCCTCAAATTATTCAGCTCAAAATGTGCTTTGCAGTCATGGAAGGCTGTCTTAATTTTTAAGGATTCCTTCAGCATATTCTGGTTCACTAGACTTCTATTTTTTTGTTTCTTTTTCTAAAACTAAATAAAAGTCTCTCATATACAACCTTAGCAAGGTTTACCCCTCCAGAGATGTGAAATGGACATAAGAAAACAAGACACACTGGCATCATTCTCTTACGCTGTAATTCAGGTATTGGCAGGAGTGAGGAACATGCTTTTCCATCACATCTGATTGCCCATTCTGGGCCCGATTCTTGCAGTATTCACTTTCAAAGGGGGCCCTTCTTGCAATAAATCCAAGTCTTATATAACTGCAGCTTCCGAATAGTGTAAATTAGTACCATCTAGACAGTATGTTTGGAAAAAAGGAGTGTTGTCATCTAGTGGCTAGGGGATGATTCACATGAGACAATAGCAACTAAGGAAGCCAGGTTTTTAGATGGTGCTAACTGGCATACATTGGCTCAGACCATCTAAAAAATCTGGTCCAAAATGGCAGTAAACATCAGAGGTTCTGAAAACATAAGGAAGGTCTGCTCATCCGTTTGTCAGAACCCTAAACAATTCAATAGCTGCATATATCAGAGAGGATAGCACTTGTTTCAAATCACTAGGCTGGGTTTGGTTTTCATCTGTAATTCAATTATTGGCAGAGAGAAAGTGTGAACACTTTTCTATCTCTTCACATTTATGGAATACTCTGGATCAGAACACATCCTTAATCTGAGGCAGAACTCATTTTGGGCTCATGTTTAAAGCTTAGGAGCAGGACACAGGCGCTTAAGATTACTCTTCTGAAAATCTGGCAAACATGCATTGTGTCATTGTTCCCATGCAGATAAGGTACTGTTTCTTCTTTCAGTAATACTAGAGAAACAAAGTATGACCTGTTACTTGGATCAGTAGTTTCAAAGGATTATATGCCATTAAGTAGAAAAATATTTTCATTATTTTGAAATGGCTGGCATGAAGTACAAGTTATGCTGGTATATTGCTTATCAGTCAGATTCATTATAAAAATGCATTACTACTTAATTATCTGCAGACGGTCCAATCCAGTAGTTTTGGACATTATATGCCCATTGAATGGGCATGGGAATGCTTCCACTGTGTTTCATAGGTTTTCTCATTTTACTGAATGCAATTTACGTATATATTGTCCACCCATTAATAGAACCTGAAATTCACACCTTCAATCAGACCTGCACTCTTGTGCCAGAATAGCTCTTGGCTGAAGGGAAATGGCTTAAATTGTTCACACAATCAGAATTTAATGCAATAAAGCATCTATAATATGAAAATTAAAAAATCAGACTGGAAAAGAAATTGCATCCAACACTTTGATTTATTGGTAAGGAGATGAGGCAAAATAAATATAACAAATCATAAATCACAAGTCTGTCTTTCAAGAAGATGATCAGCATGAAGAATTGTGGGACAAAAATATTTTCAGCCTGTATTGATCAGCCTATACAAACACCAAGGTTCCTTTACGAACCTTACTTTTCCTTGACAAACCAATCTGTTTATGGCCAGGTTCCCAACATAAAAGAACTAGCATACAAAGGAGAGTGTCACTGCGTGCACACCACCAGCAAGTGCACTTTCTGCCCCCTGAATTATTCTTGTACAGTCGAAGAACACTCACCCAGCCATAGAAACAGGTAGAAATGTGCACACAGACAGCAAGGACAAACAAAATGTTTCTTGCTCAAGTGATTTGGTTTCTTACAAATGCAAAATGTCTGAGGAGTGATTACACTGAAATTTTTGCTTACAAAAAAAAATACAAAAAAGAAACAAATCCACTGCTGGTGAACCTTGGAACAGCTGGTGGTTTCTACCAGTTAGTCCCAAGTGGCTAGCAGTCGCAATTTGTGACTAGTCTTGTCTTCAGATGTCTCAGGGCAACAAAACGAGACAGGATGACAGATAGTCCTTTCAATAGATACTGACAAACAAATTAGTGCAAAGATGCTTTTCATAGCATACCAGATGTGTTGAGTTCTATCATATGGAACAAGGAATGAAAAACTGTCTTTGCCCCATCTGTGCTTTTTCAGTAATCACCGATGCACTTGTTGTGAAATACAAGGTACAGTCAACATTTGGACTATGTTTTAAGCGTGAAATAACTGGAAAACTCCATGTCTTGGCCTTATCATCAGTGTCTAAAGCTTTTACATTAGCATGAATACCTTAAATGCCTGGGAGAGAGATTTCAGGAGTTCTTGTCCTGGTGATTAATTGAAAAATTATGCAAACACCAAAAGAAAGGTTTATGTAAATCAGAACAAACTGCAAAAATGCACTTTGCTTCTGATCACATGCGGGTCTTCCAGCCGGTCATAAAAAAACAATAGGTTAAAGAATTGCTGCTTGGATTTACATCATTTCCTCTCGTGGGGCTTATCTGTCCTCAGACTGTTAACCCAGATTTAATTCAAAAGGCTGCAACTGCAGCTGCAAGAGCAGTGTTAAAATGGAAACAATGAGAAGTCAGTGCTCTCAGCAGGTGATTGAAAGGCACAGGGCACTGCAGCACATGCATTTCTAGCCCACTGTAAATGAAACCAATATTTCTTAGGAAAAAAGGCCCATTGTGAGGATTGTCCTTCCATTCAGAACAAAAAAGTGTTGGATTGGAGTAGAAGCAGGAGGTGGGGGGAGAGGTACAATAACATATACAAATATCCATAAAGAAAGAGTGCAAATAAAAAGTGCAGTAAGTGTGGTCCAGACAGTCTGTGTAGGGGTGAGCTCTACCCATTTCTTGGTCTTTTACCTTAGGCTGAAATGTTGCATGTTTTCCTTGCAGTTTCCTCTGAGCAAATCATTTCCTAACAGCTTACAACCAGGGCACTCAATTTTGACACCCAGTGTCATCATCTTCTGTGTGCTGACTGCAATGACCCCTCTCCACATCAGTGCCAGACCTCACATAGGCATGTGAGAAGACATAGCTACCCCACATCCCCCGCCCCCAGATGAGCCCCTGGCTGCAGGATCTCCTGTCAGCACTGAGGGTTGTGTTGCAGCAACCGCTTGTCCTGCCTTTGCCCATGCCCAGGGCACTCCAGGAGGTAGGTGTGCCAAGAAGGCAGGCAACCAAGTCTCGTGGCTCATTGGCATCCTCTTTGCAGTAAGTCCAGGACGCCCGAGGTCCTCTTTTGTCACTGGCTGCATTGCCTGTGGCTGCTGATACATACTCACCCTTTTCTCTGCAACCACTCTCAGCCCTGCAAGACTTCCAAGCTCTTGCCTGTCTCCCACCTTGAGACTCAGTCTCCTTTCTTGTCGCTGCCCTTCCTCCTGCTCTATTACACAAGCCCTTCATTATTGCATGAGAAATAATCTGCTACTTTGAAAAACCCATTTTGCTTTCCCTTTCCTTTTTGGTTGGTTAGACAATTATTAATCCTCCTCCTTTTCATAAAATAGCTACAGCCATAATAATAAAGTCAAAATATGATTTCCCCATAATATAGTATAATCTCTTCCTTTTCTTTATTCCTTGCAGATGGTACACCTCTTAACATAAACAGCATGTTAACATACTGATTCCAGATGCATAAAATATGTACAAATCTTCACATTCTCTCTCTCTCTTCCAGAGTGTGTGTATATATATGTATTACCCTTACCATTTAATTTTCCGGCTTTCCATTTTGATTTCTCTTCTAGGACCACACAGACTTGTCATAATCCATCTGGGATTTTATTCTTCATCATACAAAAATGTTGCTTGAAGGCCAGTTTTTACTTGGCATTAAAAGACTGAAGATCAGCCTAAATCAGAGTTTTATAAACCTCTTATAATAAAATCCCTTCAGTTGTAAATGTGTTGTCTCAATAATTAGGTAAATATACCAGACCACTCGTTACCAGACTAGCACAGGAACTAATTGCATTATTTCTTGTGACTGCATATAATGCGCCAATTCACCACCAAATAAGAGGCTCCAGTATCTGTTTATCTTTCGTCATTGTTGTAAATAACTCTAGCTCTAAAAAGGAGTTACAGCAAAGGGTCTATTTGAATTAAAAGGCATTTAAACAAAAAAATCTAGGAATATGTTTGTGGACTAAAGGATAAACTGGATGTATTTTGCATTGGTAAGTGAGGAAGGTTAAAATTCTCATTTGATCATTTACAGAAAGCTTCCAACTTGATTGTGAAATGTTTTCTCTTGTGCTTAAATTTCATGCCACAGATTATTAAAAATTGACTTTGCAGTATTTATTTTACTTATCTACCCCAGCCAGGCTGTGCTTAACCATAGATTTTGTGAATTATTAAATTTTAAAAGCAATTTTTGTTGGATTTTATACACCAGTTACGTCTGGAGGGATGTGCACCTCCAGTCCTATCCCTGAAGCTGAAGCACTTTGATTCATCTTTAATCTGAACAGTTTTAAAAGTGCATGTTCTTAGATGTAAGACATGATAGTCTCCAGTGTAATGCTTACCTAACTGCTTGTTAGTTTTAACATTTAAAGTATGATGGAAAATAACTAGTTTCAATAGGTTATCTGAGCCATAACAATGCTCAACATAATTCATTCAGTCAGATAACAAGAACTATTTTCAAACATAATGAGAAGCTAAAAAAGGTCACTATGCCTACAAACACATATACATCACTATTAATTTAACAGTACCGAGGCTGAACACGTGCATTGCTAATGCAAATCTCTTTAACTGAAACCACTTGCTGCTAGAAAAAGAAAGGCAACTGAATAAATCATCAGTATTCGAATTAAAGCTACTCCCAAGTTACAAAACTTAAATCTAAGTCAGGAATCAGACTGGTACTAGAACCAGACTAGGTTTTGCCTAAAAAAGCCTGAATTATCCAATTAATCTGTGTAAGCTCTAAAGTTTAAAACAAGATCTCAATTTCCCTATTAAAGTTAAGGGCAAAACTGGGGGAGTTGTGTGTAAATTTTGGTGCCTCCCTTTTGGCTTATGTTTATGATTTTTAAAAAATCAGCACTTTTTCAGGATATTCTTGGACTTCTGCAAACTGATCCCCTATGTGAAGGTGGGAAATTTGAAATGCTGGTGTTGAAAATTGGAACTGATTTAAAAATATTGTTCCTACCACTGCCTAGAAGGCAACAGCAGCAGATCTTTTCGATGCTATGTACATTAAATGCAAATACAGATTTGTATTTTACTTGAGTTTTGCCAGTACATTGAGCTCAATGACTGTGTGAAGAATTTTGCTTCCAAGTGTGGTATTTCCCAAGTCATACAGGTGTGGCAACAAAAAGAAGCAACAACTCATATGCAGCAAATAGATTGTGTAAAATAATTGCCAAATGGATCGTAAACGAAATTACTAAAAAACACTCCACGTAGAAACCTCTGTCCTTACTACGTCCATAAAACCAAACTAAAATGCTAAGTCGCGGAGGTGCTCCATATTGTAATTAATGCCAGATTTCAAGGTAAAATTACTTTTATTTTACAGAGCATTGCTACAATTAGTACATTCAGTGTTGACCCCATTGGGGTTTGTTTGTTTGTTTTCTTGTTGATTGCAAAATTGATGTAATTATTTCCATGAGGACTTTGTATTTTAATGCCTTTTCTGTATGCCATGGAGCAAACAGTAAATTCCTGTCATCCTGCTGAGCAGCCTGTGAGACTTGGGCAGCATGTAAGAAAGAGGAAAGCACAGAAGGGAGCCTTTTTTTTTTCCGGTTTTAAATTACTTAGGGAGAAGCTACGATATTTTTTGTTCTTTAAATAATACTTCAGAGCAGACCTTCAAAAGGAAAATCAATCTTGTGAGCCAGGAAACCCTATTCTTCTGATGGGCTTATAGGCAATATCTGAGATAGTTCTGTATATGAAATCAAAATGGGATGTCTTTCTGAACATATAGTCTGTGCTGTTCCTTATAAAGTTACCATTCACCCAGATCTACCTATTTCCAGATCTCTACTACAATTCTCTACTACAAGCCTCATCATAACAGTCTTAACCTGTGAGTCTGCCAAGCCTTACTTTTTAAGGCTTTCCTTTGGACATCGAGAACCCTGTTTCAAACATGAGCATCTTTACCAGATGCTAAGAACTCTGAGGTGTAGGTGGCTTCTGTATGTGTTTGGAGGATATAATTTACAAACTCTGTGCCTCTGCTTGGAAAACCACAGAGGTTCCTGTAAATATATGTGTGTAGGCATGCAAAGGTGATGTGTATGTACACTCTTTCATAGACATTGTCTATCTTAGATTTCCAAGGTTGTCCACTCCACGAGAGCTGGTAATCATTGCTATCACATGCTAAAATTTTTTTAGATGACTTTGGCTGTTGCTTATAGATGGAAGGCAGTTTATGAAAGAGGTTTTCCAAACTGCAGAGGACTGCATGAATACTGGTTAAAATCGAAGATATGCAGCGTGGATTTAAAAATTTCCGAACATCTTTTTTCCATCTTTTTCTGAGTCACACGTTGGAACCAGCTTACAGTATTTTTTCATTGACAACAGTGTACATTGAAAGGACAAATCTGCACAAAAGGCTATAGATAGTAGCATTGAAATTAGAATGTTACAGAAAAGACTTTGTCAGCAGAGTCCTCAAAATAACAGTGCCAAATGACCTTCCTCTATACTTAAACTTACATGCTGCCTATTTTAGGTCAGATATCTTTATTTTTTTTTAATTATGCCACGTGATATGATAGAATTGTTTAGGTTGGAAAAGAGCTTTAAGATCACCAGGTCCAACCCTTAACTCAGCACTGCCAAGCCCACCACTAAACGAGGTCCCTAAGTGCCACATCTACTTTTTAATACCTCCAGGGATGGTGACTCAACCACTTCCCTGGGCAGCCTGCCCCAATGTTTGACAACCCTTTTGGTCAAGAAATTTTTCCTCATATCCAGTCTAAACATCCCCTGCTGCAGCTTGAGGCCATTTCATCTAGTCCTATTGCTTGTTCCTTGGGAGAAGAGACCAATCCTTATCTCACTACAACCTCCTTTCAAGTAGGTGTAGAGAGTGATAAGGTCCCCCCTGAGCCTCCTTTTCTCCAGGCTACACTCCAGTTCCCTTAGCCATTCCTCATAAGACTTGTGCTCTAGACCCTTCACCAGTTTTGTTGCTCTTCTCTAAGACTCAGTCTAGCAACCCTTCTTGTAGTGAGGGGCCCAGAACTGAATACAGTATTCAAGGTGATGCCCCACCAATGCCAAGTAGAGGCAAATGAGCTAGTCTTGCTGGCCACCCTAACTTCTGATACAAGCCAGGATACTATTCACCTATTTGGCCACCTGGGCACACTGCTAGCTCATGTTCAGCTATAACAATAGCAAGGTATTTTGGGTTATGCACTGTCTCAGTAAGAGTTTGTTGTTTATGAGAGGCTGGAAGCCTCTGGGTGAGACCCCTATGTGGACACTAAAACCCCTGAGTATTCTGATCTGTAACATATGTTTCTAAGTTGTCAGAAATAAAAATGGCCCCAAGAGGTGCCTAGGACTTCACTGGGATCATACATGAAGCTATGGCAAATGACGCACATTTGTGAGGCCCTGTTCTGAAGGCACCTTTGCCTTCACATATGTCATTAGCAGTCATGTCTTCCTCAGCTCATTCCTGAAAGCCGTGCTAACTAACCTTAAAAACAGCACTTTGTTCCATAGGGGCCTTTGCAGATGAATGCAGTGTTACTTTTGCACTAATCCACCAATTAACAACCTGGCTGTGGGAATTTTTTCAAGTCAAGACAGTCAGAAATGGGGTTCATCTCATCTAACCATAGCAACTACTGTGCTAAGCATCAAGATGACCAGATGAAAGACAATGGGGTGGTCAAGGGATTTGTTATGGTTTAGTCTTGAGAAGCTCTTTCTTTTTATTTACTCTCATTCATCTGGAGCAAAAACTGCATCTCATTTTAGATGGTAAAAAACATAGGCTATTGCTATAACTTACCCAGTGGTTTCAAACTGGTTTCTAAAAAGGGCAAGCTGGAAAGACACTTTTTACAAGGGCATGTAGTGATAGCACAAGGGCAAATCGCTTTAAACTGAAGAGGGAAGATGGAGATTAGATGTCAGGAAGAAGATCTTTACTGTGAGGGTTGTGAGTCTCTAGAGCAGGTTGCCCAGGGAAGTCATGGATGCTCCATCCCTGGCTGTGTTCAAGGCCAGGTTGGATTTGCCTTTGGGCAACCTGGTCTAGTGGGAGGTGTCCCTGCCCATGGCATGGTGGGTGGAACTAGATGATCTTTAAGGTCCCTTCTAACTCTAACCATTCTATGATTCTGTATGTAGCCTTGTAGTACAGAGCTCCAGATCTCTTTAGTAGCAGCCTGATTAGAGATACGCCTAATGAAGACCTAATATACATTTATTTTAAAATAAATATTCATTGTACTTCTTTTTGATGAACAATTCTGCAAGCTAGCATTTTTACTTATTATTAGTTTATAAAGAGACTTTGAAGTGAGGTTTATATTTTAAATGTGCTTGGGCTAAAAGGGATCATGAAAATTTTCCTTTCCAACTTACTTTGTGTGTGTGCAAATCACTCCATCATTGTTTCCATTTCTGTCAGGACACTAAGCATATCCGTTAAGAGGCAACAGACAGTGACCCTTGTTATATGACTGAAAAATAGCTTTTGGTAACCTTATCGGGTGACTGATGACAGATTACAGTAGAGATTTACAAAGCAGTTCAGGGGACTTCAGGGATCAGTCATCTGCAAAAGCACTGGAAAACTGCAGTTTGCCTTAGGTGCCTGGTTACACAGCATGAGTAGTGAACAGTCAAAACAAATAGTTTGCATAGGATGAAATACGTTTACAGAGAGTATTTGAGCAAATTCTACTGACAAGTATATTTGGAAGAAATAAACAGAAAAACTATTGAGCAAATCAGGTACAAATCACTCTCTCAGCAGTAGACACGAGCCAAACAGATCCTGAACTCTACACATATCGACAACACAGGCCTCAATCTGCAGCCTGAACCACCTTACAGTATCAAGGCCATATGGAACATGACTTTATGTTCTTGTTGTTCCTTTGCAGGGGAGATACGGCTTTGTTTCTCTCCATTTCCTTTTGAATTGAACAAATTCATGTTTTGCTAGTAAGTCATTTGTGGAAATGGCAGAGGTTACATTGTAACTCTGAAGTTTTGTCACTCAGGGACAGACCAACAAAGGATAGGATTGTTTGCATTTGAATCATCAACACTAGACATTTACATTTATCCTGAAGACCATCTATAAAGTCTGGAAGCAGAATATTGGAAACAGACTTTCTTCTATAAAACTCTGTTCCCTGGAGATTTACGTTATATCTA
Organism: Psilopsiagon aymara; assembly: GCA_024733675.1. Taxonomy (NCBI): domain Eukaryota; kingdom Metazoa; phylum Chordata; class Aves; order Psittaciformes; family Psittacidae; genus Psilopsiagon; species Psilopsiagon aymara. The sequence goes on along the minus strand of JANRGW010038458.1, from coordinate 63,386 downwards.
CTTCTGGAGACAAATTGCCACCTTTCTTTCTCCCTCCCTATCTCTTGCTCGCTTTTGTTAACAAATATGAAGCAAATCCATCTGCTGAAGCTCAGCCAAGGCCAAAGTATTTCAATTTTCTTAGCACAAATGCTTCTGGACACACTGAATGGTCCTGGACACTCAAATGCCTTGGAAAAGTTAATAAATATGATTGCAATGTTTTGGTCTTTGGTCACGGCACTACAGATGTGACCCCCATAACTCCAAATACATTGCACTGTCCTGGATTCATATTTTGAACAAGAATGGTACAAAACTGAACAAATCAGAGCACATCCTGTTTCTGACACTGAAGAATTGAGGTTTTAAGTGTTGTTCTGCTATACTGACCTAGGATATAAGTAGCGTAGGGTAACAGAGAAACCATTCACCCTGCAGGATGTCACCTTCAGGCTGGCCCCATCAGGAGGCTACTCAGATGAGTGCTGTGGAAGCTGTTCTGGTGCTTGCTGCCCAAAAATGCATTCTTGCTCCTTTGGTGCCCACTGGCTGTGACCCATCAGCAGAGGGGCAGTGGTTGGGATGGTGATCCAGTGCTGATGGCAGGGATAGGCATGTTCCCACGCTGCAAGGTGGTCATGGAAGGAGTCACAGGGTGGTAGTTTGCAGTGTCTTTGGTGCATATCAGGACACCATGTATTTTAATTAATAGGCTTGGAAGTCAAGCAAGGCCTTGGCAAGCATGATCAATAAGTGTGTGATTAGTGCAAAGACTGGTATTCTGGATGTAATAGTGCCTGCCATAATTGGCAGTGGGAAAGAACAGGATTACTATTAAATGTTCATTATTGTTTTTCCTACATTGAAAACTCACTGGTCTAATTTAAAGGTCAAAACAGAAAGAAGAAGAGCATTAAAATATACATAGAGGTGGAACTGTACACGCAGGTAGCCAGACTGTATTAAAAGTCTCTTGATTATGAGGTCTCTGAGAGCACTGATGGGCTTCTCCTACCCAGCCCACAGCCCAGGACCCTGTTTCAGCCTCCTCTGGGGCCATTAGTCGCAGGCCCAGGCTCAGTCTCCAGCCCTGCCACAGCCCTGCTCTGGATAGTGCAGCAACCGTGTCACACTGCATAAAAGGATCTTCCTTCATTGTCATCCCCCAGCTACCCCATCACTTAAAATACATCATCCCTGCTCCCATTTTCTCCCAGTTTGAAAGCTAGGGCCTGGCCACCTGGCCATCAGTCATTAGCTTACCACACAAGGCAAAACAAATGATACGTAGCACCAAAAGAGCAAAGTTTTGCTGACAGTGAGTATACTCATGTCTGCAATAGTTTAAGTCAAGTCCTGTAGAGAGGTAGCTTTTATTTTCTGGTGGTTTAGGAGAGGACTGTAGCCGTGTTGTCCCTATCAGTGCATCACTAGTTTGTTAGGAGCTCATTAGCTATGAGGGAAACTGGTCTTTTGAGTCAGTGTAGTTCAAATAACTCCTGCTTTACCAGAAAAAACTATTTTCTTTGTTGTTATGGAAAGAAGGAAGATGGCTTGAAAGAGGGAATAACAGATACTGAATTCGCATGATGGATTTAGATACATTTGAAGAGTGTGAGCTATATATTTTCTAGTATAAGGGGCCCTCTCCTCGCCATGATTTCTTGTGGCAGAGAGAAGAAAGTTTCGGATTGCTTTTGCATTTAAAAATGAAAGAACAGAGCATGGGAGCTGTCTTATAATCTCTTGCTGAGATCAAAGGAGGGAGAGGTAAATGCATATGTACTTCTTTCTCTGGTGTTGCATTACCTATTTAGTAGAACTAATGGAGCTTCCAGTATAGAAGAGGCAGAGATTAGCCTCTTTATCTCTGCTAACTGTAGAGTCCAAAAGGATTAATATTATTAAGAGTGAATTTCAGCTAGAAAGTAGGAAAATTCTCTCTCCCCTTTCTATCTTTTCATCTTTGTTATCAGAAATAACCCTGAACCATAGTTTTCAGCTTCCTACCCATTCCTTCTTTTTTTCTTCTTATTTCCCTAAAAACAGACTTAGAAATGTCTAACACCCCTGAGATGCTTTGACTTTGTCAAATTTTTGACCAGTTTGCATGAGAACTGTGAGGGACTAACAAGATTGGGTAGTCTTGATAAGTTTATGAAATCAGATCCTTAACTGTTTTGAAATAGTGTTATTCCACTGACCTCAGCTAGCGTGACTCTGTGTATGTTCGTAGACTTCAATAAAGCTACACTGACTCACTCCAGCTGAGGATCTGACCCTTGAAATTATGGAGTCTTATCCAAAGCAAACCAAACTTCTGTCATGAATTGGTCTTCAAGGGAAAGTAATTGCTAATTCAATGACTCCCACTGTTTTTACTGCAGCTGCTAGTCATTCTGTGCTGCAGAAAATCTTAACTTTTAACTGGTGAATCAAGAGTTCCACCAGCAGCTTCAATACGCAGAAGATCAGAGGTGCAGAAGTGTATACACAGTCCTCCAAATGTTATGTATTAGAAGGCAAGCCTTAGGGTCAGTCTATGGAGCAAAAGTGACATACGCAGGAGAAATCCTCCCAGCTGGACATTGTGCCTTAGTGGCCTGTTGGCTTTTCCACTAAATGGTGAAAAAAATTTAAATAATCCTGATTTAGATGGGTCTTTTTGGCACATAGAAGTTCATCCTATTCAGGGTTAATTTCATACAGAAACAGCTTGAAAGAGCTCTCTGGAACCAGTTTTCAGCATACCAAGCAGTAACTCTGGCATTGTACACTGATGCTGCAGCACCATCCAGACAAATTCGTTCTCAGAACTGCAGAATTTGGAGCTGAAGAAAGTAAGCAACCTGCTCAGGAGGTTACAGTTCCTCTGTTCCTCTTGGCATCCATTGAAGGGAGATGAGTAGAAAAGAAATGCAATAAAAAGTAAATGGCGCTTTTCCTGCTAAGCTAATCAGTTCTGTTTGAGAACAGAGGGCTATGCCAACTGCAAATCAATGCACTAAATCACTTTCGTTTTTGTACAAGTCCTGCTGCCATGGCAGCTGCTAACAAGGGAATAAAGAAAACTGTTATTGGATATTTAGTAGACTTTTTAAGTGCTTGTGTAAAGTAACATATTTAATTTAATGCAACGTTATAAATGTAATTGGAGTTTATGGACATCATAGCAGGAAAAAAAAAAAGAATATAAAGTTCCTCTTCTTTCTGCGCGAAGAGATGTTCTACGGTCCCAGACCATCCATATCAAACTCTGTCTGCAATATGTTAAAGAGGAGCTTTCCTATCAGGTTTTACCACTTCATCTGTTTGTTAACAGGTAAACACTGAGATAACGATATGATGGATATTTCACATGGCTTTAAACATGTTTAGGCTAAACATGAACAGGATTAACACGTACTTAATTTAAGATGAAATTAATATACTCTGATGCCATAGGCTGTATTGACTAAGTCTTCAGTGACTATAAAGAAAGCCTCGAGTTAGTGCTCCAGATGTGGATATGTGTAGATTTAATCAGATAAGCTATTTAAGACAGCAGCAACTGCATCCAGTGGATTTATTCAGTGGTGTAATATTATATACCTTTTTTTTTTTTAATATTCCTTTCCAAAGAATTCTGAAATAATAATCTCTCTTATCCCTAGCTGTGACTGGAACTAGTCCCTCCCTGTGACTAATACATGGCAGTTTTCAATTATGATATGAAATGGCTGATGAGGACGTTGCAGTTTTCCTAGAAAACTCGATTTCTGCAGCATTTTCAGAATTCTCTTAGCCTAAAATACAGGACTCACCCTGAACTCCTGGTTGCATATACACAGCAGCCTAACTTTGTCACTATTTAAATCATCAATCGTAGCTATGCAGTGAAAAGCTTAATATAAAATACCCATGAGCAAGCAGTAGACTGCCTTCTCTTTAATTACATCAATCCTCAATCACCCCAAAGCAATGCCATCCTTGGAAGTACTAACTCTGACAGGTAGTACTTCTGGGAATGCCATAAAAATGCCAGCAAAGCAGCAGTGGCAGAGAAAATAAGCTGCCTCATCTTTGGAGAATTATTGGACTGTACTAACATTCAAGGGTACAATGTCAGCACAATGCAGAAAGAGTTAGATGCATAGCCCCCATCATTATTGTTGATGGGAGTCACGTGTCAAATTTTCTTTGCATCACTCTGAAAACTTGGCCTTCTTTGTAAAGCTTTAGCCAACTTTTGTTACTGTACTTAATTGAGGAATAGATTTTGAAGTACAGTGATTGAATAAAGACAAAAAGAGTAAAAAAAAAAGCTAACAAGTAGCAGTGATGAACCTGAAGCTTTCAGACTCTGTACAAGCTGTGATGGAAAGCTTAATAAATATTAAAATGCCAAGCCTTAACAGGTGAAACTGGAGCAGTAGTTTTGTAGCAAATGGCACTGTAATATCAGCAATGCCTGGGACAGCCCCAGGACAGCCCCTAACTCTTTTTAGCTACTTCAGTTCCTAAAGAGTCAAATGGGAGTTTAAGTGCCTAAATACTTAAATAAATGGCTCAATTAGCAGTCCTGACTCCTGTCAGTAGCATCTTGTCTGAGGAAACCTTATAAATCTCAGCCCTCTTATATCACCTGGAGTTAATTGTTTGCTCTCAATAAGCATACATATCTCAGTAAGAGCATTCCTAAATTATAATGGTAATGCTGCCCACAGACAGATTGGTTAACACATGGCTGCCTCATGTTACAAAGAGAAAATCAGGGCAAGATTCAGGTTAAATATGCATTATTGTGGAAGTACAAGAGAAAGAGGTCATACTCTGGCTTGCAGTAGATGAACAGGGAACAGGATAGATTTTAAAATGGTTTTAATCCCTAGTTGCTGACTGGACCTTTCTGATGCAGATCATTCATTTCCTAATGTGTAAGCAGGTATTCAGTTTGGAAAGAAGAGGGCTGCAGCTCAAAAGGGGGTGCTAACAGGCAGTGCCTGCCCTCAAATGGCTCATCTCAGCTGGGGCCAGTTCACGTTGGTCCCTTCATCAGTTGTTCAGGGGAGATGAATAGCTATATCTGTATGTGTGTTTGTAGGCATTACTGCAGGTTGGAGAATGAAATCTTAGAACTAAAAGAGCAGTTTGTGTTGAGGTGAAGTGCGTTAATTATTCCCATGTTAGGTGATCACACTTTATACTGAAACTATCGTCTTATAACTATAAAAGAAACCTTTAGCTGCTCGCCTACAATGCTTCTATACAAACATCCTATTGTTTCCCCATGTAATAATTACTAATGTTTGCAATTCTTTGAGTGCCCTCATCATGAGCTCTGGGAACATAAAGGAGTCCTGATTCCTCCTTCAGTAACACACCAGTCAGTTTGTTGTCCAGACCTATAGTGGATCAAGAGCTGAAGCAGTATCAAGAAAACCTGTCAACAGAAAAACCGTCTTGCTGGGGCTGCATTGCTCAGGGAAGCAGGACATCTCCCTCTGCACCACATGATCTAAACGCCAGCAGTGATAACACCCACCAGGACACGGGTCAAGACTTCTGGCAAGATAGGGTGGAAATCATGTCTCCTAGCTTCAGACATCTACAAGTTAGTCTTTCAGTCTAAATCAATAGTCCAGGTCCCAAAGAAATTCAATAAGCACCTGCTGGGAGGGATTTATTGTACTTATCTCAGCAAGCACATACATATTTGTGCCACTGTCTACACTTGAATGTAAAGTGAGATCAGCCCCTCCTAGGGTTGTACTGCCTCTCTTACAGCACATGACAGCTGAGTTTGCCTTACATGTGTAGATGGGTGCTCTTTCTTTGATAATACTGTTTGATATACAGCTGACATACAGTCAAATAGTCATAAGTAGTGTTAATCAAGCAGATTTATTATATGCTTAATAAATCCAGTGGCCATTTTTATGGTCACCATTGCAAGACTTCAGCACACAGAGCTGAGCACTGATGGGTTTTATGCAATTATTCTCTCTTGTGCTTCCATTTTCTAAAGTGATGGCATCCCAAAAAAGGGAGGGGAGGGAAAAGAAAGGAAAAAAAGCCTGTCAGAGTTTATAGAATGCAAAATAAATATATTTCCAAATTGAATGTTCAAATAGCATAAGAAGCTTTTTGAAGACATGTTTTTTAAACTGCCATCTCCAAGCCACAGCCAGATCACTTAGAAAATACATAATACAGTACACTCCACAGGCAGATGGAGATGCACATAAACTGATAATAGCTCGAGATTTTTATCTCTGTGTGTCCTCAAGCAAGGCATCAGGAGAGAAAAGAACACTTTTGCAGCAAAATTAAATAGTTTTTAGATCTAATTTTACTTGGCTGAACTAGATTTCAGATTGATTTCTGTGGAATCTAATAGAGAACAACACACATACATATTGCCTTTCTTATAAAAAATCCATCAACCACTTTGTGGTTTTACTTACTTTACTCTTTACTAGAAGTAATAAGAAACTAATATTTCACAACACAACGTGTTTCATTCTGTAAATGGTCTTTCATGGTAAAGGAGCTTGGATGGGCAGTTAACAGAGCAGTAGGACAGCCCCTGGGATTTGTCTACTCAAATGCCTATTTACATTCATACCGTGAAATGGCAGCTAAAACCCACCATCTCCGATTCTGCAACAGGTGAAGACAGCTGCAGGACATGGAACTGTGGAAAGAAATAATGTCCCAAATGCTGTATGCACTGGCTAAGTCACATGATGTGATCAATTAAACATATCCCAGGGGATAGATATATCCTGTATCTCAAAACTGATTGGATGGATCCATACTAATCACATGCATAACTTTATCTCTGGTCCTTTCTGCTTCTTAAGTGATAAACTAGAAGTTTGACCTCAGGGCAAATGAAAGTGGCTGTGTGTGGAGGCGGTGGTGGCATGCAGGGCTGCAGAGTGGCCAGAGCACAGGGTTTGAACCTGCCAGTGCCTGTTAGGGGTTGAATCATCACTGGCAAAATATTTCACATGGCTTCCCAAGAGTTTTCTAAAGGTAGCAGTTCTGGGTCAGTAAACCGCCAGAAAAGGACGCACAGAGGTAAAAGGATTAGTCCTGTTGCTAGACCCCTGAGCTGATGTTTCACATTCAGTGTTCTCTGCAGTATCATAATACCATAAACTGGTTTTGCTGCTTAATGCAATGGCATTTCAGAGCTCTCATCTTGGACAAAGATCCCATTTTGCTAAGCACTGAACAAGAACAGAGCAGATTCTCTGCCCCAAGGACTGGATAAATATACACTAAAGGCAGCAAGCAGATCTATTCAGAGAGGACCCCTGCACTTGGCAAGCCATGATCAACTTCCAGGCAAGGCACAGGGGCAGGTGCTGTTGTGCCTGGGCACTGTATCATACTGAACAGCTTGTTGCCCTGTTTCAGAGGAAAATTTCATGGCTCTTGATTCACACCTCTGACTTCTAACTCAAGGCACAACCTGTTTCCAGCACCTGAAAGCCTTCACCTCTTACACTGACTATCCAAACATTGACTAGTTTTTATCCTGTGCAAGGCACAAAGCTGGAACTCCTGCACCAGGATGCTGCTTTGCCTGCACTGAAACATGAGCCCCTTGAAAGGGTTTAGGGCAGTGTCATGGGTTCAGCAGTAGCAGTCATTTTTTCTCCTTCGTAGTAGCTGGTGCAACACTGTGTTTTTGACTTTCAGCCTGGGAGCAGTGGTGATAACACCAGTGTTTTTAGTTATGGCGTAGTGATGTTTGGTCTGGCCAAGGACTTTTGGAGCCTCATGCTCTGCCAGGGAGGAGGGG
>JANRGW010038458.1:0-55509 GCA_024733675.1 Psilopsiagon aymara | reverse complement strand
GAGTTGTATTCTTTCGATTCTCCTTCCCATCCCTCCAGGAGCAGAGGGAAGAAAAAGGGGGAAGTGAGTGAACAAACCGCGTGGCTGATTGATGGCTTAAACCACGACAGGCAGCCACATTTCTAACTTAAACACGGTCCACCCAGCCCACTGCTACCATGGCTTTCCTTCACAGGCACCTCAGCACAGCTTTGTCAGAATGGATGTAAAAGAGCATCACACAGAGAGTTCTCACTTGCCTGTGAAGCAAAAAGCATTTGAGCAGTGCTGCTGCTGCAACCCTGCACTATCGGTAACTCATGACTCAACAGCTGGTTCTCAAATTCAGCTTTAAAGGCTGATTCTGACACCAAGCAGGTAAATCCCTATGTAGAAACTAGCTGCTTAAACTAAATGATATAGCATGGTGGCTGTAAAAGTCATAATTTGGAAAGCTGTGAGCCCTTTTCAGTAAGTGTTGTGCTTTGAAACACTGCTATTTTGCCTGTAAATTTGTCTTTTTTCTTTTTCTGTAAAGACTCCCTCTGCCCTGTCATCACTGTCAGTCCAAGCCTGAACTGACTGAGATAGGAGAAGGAAGATGATAGAGAATCATTTCCTGGTTCCAGGCTCTCTTCCCTCCCTGTATCCCCTCTTTCAAAATAAATCAAGGTTAACACAACTGTATAAAAGTAACTATTCCAGTAACTGCAAATACTTTAGAGAAGTAAAAATGAGGAGTTTTTTCAAGATGTTTTGCAGCTGAATTTACAGTATTGTATCAGAATTGACCCTTCTGGAGTAATTTCATACTCAATACAAACAAAGAAAAATTACTCAGGACTAGTTTGTAATGTCCACATTGTGTTTTTGAAAGAGTAATATTAAGAAAAGCTCTGACAAGTAAAGTAGCTTATGGTAATCAATTTGAATATGAAAATGAAACTAATTCAGTAAAACATTGCTAATGCTGATCTGGCAAACCAATGGTAGCCATCTGTCTAATCCTTCTTGTGTTCAGAAGTTGCATTTAAAAGAAAATATTATTAATAGTGCTCATTAGCTGCCAAGCAAAAGAGCGTGCCACAAGCTTCTGCTCAGAGATTAGCTAATAATAGCAAATACTACTTTCTTTTCCAAGTTTGAGCTAGAAACTGCTGTGTGATACCATGGTCAGGATAAATTTTTCTGCTGGGGACCACAAGGATGGGAGGGTCTGTAAATCATGGGTCCGACAAGAAGTGCAACACCCTCTTGGTGCAAATTGTCTTCCTACAGCCCTTCAGCACCAACAGCTCCTCAACCTCCCCAACTGATAACCTATTCTAGTGCTGCACTATCCTTACTGTTAGGAAGATTTTAGTGTCTAAAGTGAGTATCCCTTGGTGCAATTTAAGTCCATTACTTCTAGTTGTGTTAATGCACATGGAATACAGTTTGCTCCTTCCTTCTATGCAGTAGCTTTTTATGTATTTGAAGACTGTTGTTATGACCCCACTCAGTCTGCTCTTCTTAAAGCTAAACAATTTGTCCAACGTGTATAAGGCCTGATTTTTGAAAGTGTTTAGTTCCTGCCATTCCCATTGCTTTTATTCAGGTGATTGAGAATGAAAGAATATCAGAAGAGTTGACGATCAAGCTGTATTGTCTGGTGCCCTTTAAATACTGATAGGTATGAAGGGCATGAATGCCATTTATGGCTGTATATGTGTATTCTTGTTTTCACAATAAAACCGTATTTATGGGAGTTGTGACTAGTCTTCTGACTGCATCCACTGGGCAAAAGCAACTTCACAAAAAGAGTAGATTTTAGTGGAAACTTGGCCAGGCTTTGCTGAATCATTTGGAGTAAATAATTTTCTGGTTTTCATGCAAAACCAGTTGGGGTTTTTTGTTTGTTTAAATGATTTACATAGCTACTGTCAAACGGTGTTTGTGATTCTTTTTTAACTACCGGCTGTTATTGGAAAATATACTTAAGAAATGTGAACTGAAATCTTTTTCCATCCCAAAACAGAGGAGACTGAGGTTTCTTCCTGTAATGGACTTCTCATCAGGATTTCTGTGTTTGGAGTACTGGAGCAGATTTCCACTTGGCTTCGCTTGCAGGGATATTTTTATAGTGAATGCACTAGAAAATATGACACGATCTATCTTCTTGCTTTGGTGTTTCCAGGGTGGCTAGAAATAAATTCCACTGTTCCTGTTCTTTGTCTTTCAATTTTCACTGTAAATATGGCTTCCTTTTTGTCCATGTAGGCCTTCATGAAATCTCTCCTTCATGTTACCGGAGGCTTTTACTACAACTGTAATGCAAGCAATAATAGTTCCTTGCATTGATTCTCAAATGTAGGGTTATATATTCTGCCTTTCTGGAGAAAAGGGTTTTTGAAATGTCTTGTTTTGTTCTCTTAGACTATCTCTCCTAACCTGGAAAATAATTTTCTCAGACAAATATAGGGGACATTTACAATTATAAAGTAAAAATAGCCACTCTAATTTTGGCCTACCTGTCATTGCTCTTTTTGTGAGGGGAAAAAAATCATGGAAGGAGAAGAGAGTGAGAGAAAAAAACAGGCTTTAAAGGTACTCCTATGTATGGCTTTTTTGTATGCAACCATGTCCTTTATTCTTACAAGATTTCATCAAACTGCTTGAAATATGTCTAATTGTGATGGAAATTAAAATACACAGGGACCCTAAAGCGTGAATACACACCTTTCCTAGTCTTGTTCTGAAATGGTAAACAAAAACAACACTGAATTTCACCATTGACAGTTAAGCTGAAGTGGTGTCCTATGGTATATATACGGTAATAGGTGATAACCTGCAAAAGATGGAAATACACAATCATACCGATAATTTTATACCTAGACAGATTATTTTACTGTAAACACTTGCATTTGATTATCCTGTCATCTATCTTCCCCTCCTCCACACACTTGATAATTCATGTGTGCAATGTGCTCCTCTCTTCATACATTGCTCGCTCAAAAGCCCTGCCTTCCTCCTCCTCCCAGACACACACTAAATTTTCCATTGCTCAACCAATGGATAGAAATATTAAATTACAGTCTTTATGCTCTTCATTGATTAAAAGATATCCTGTTACTAGCGCCTGCCTGAGTTTGGTGGACACAAACTCACCCATTGCTGCTCTAAGAGTGCAGTAAATTTCATAGGCCATCCCCTTTCTCTGTCACACAGAGCAAAGGCACCAGCAAGGTCTATGGAAAATAGTAACAACAAAACCTTAAGATGGCCAACAGGTCACTTAAGACAAAAAGAAAAATAGATAAATTGCATTATGTCAGCCGGGGTGAAAGATAAATCATGGAATATTCTTTTCGTATATTGTATAAAGCTACATGGTTTTGCTTTTTTATTGGTTTCAGGAGTAAGCATCAGCAACCTCAGCAAGAAAGTATATGTCCTCAATACTTGGTTGATGGATTAACTCTCTATGAGAAGTGAGAATATTTTCTCAGCAAAGAAGCTTTAAGTTTGTACACATCATTCAGTGTCTTGAGAGTTAGTCCTGAAGGTCTGAGAGCGTGCAGTCAGACACAAGACAGAGTACACTCCAGCTCACTGCATCTCAGTATCCAGGCTCAACAGTCATTGCTGGTGCTGAATCCAAGGACTGCCCTGATCCTGTTTCTATCATCTGAAGCATTTCCTCTACCAAATGTAGCCTTTGGATTAGGTCCCAAATACCTACACTTTTTTCACTTCAATGTAAAAAACCAGTTGAGAATGTTGGGAGCGAGTAACAGCCTTTATCCTGATCACAACCCAACAGTCCCACACACACTGAGACAGTATCATACAGAATACCAAATTTCTCAGTGAGCAATGCCTTAGCAAAAAACTGTTCACTTAGGAAAATCTTTTGGCTAAAGCATTCGTAAATAGCTTAATTCTTTTGGTTTGAGACATCACCAGAATCCCTTAATAAAATTACAGTTCAAGGAGGCTAATTTGTGTTCTAATTATATATTGGCCTGTGCTTAAAGGTTTCTGGAGAGAAAAAGGTTTTCTTCAGGCAATCTTTTAATCTGCTTATTGTATTTACCTAACAAAGAGAACTCAGCTTTTACTTTGATTTCTTATAACAGAGTTGAGCTGTAACATTACATAGTCATGGGCAAACATATGCAGTCATTTTTTATGTATTCTGATACCAGTCATTAACAACCGCAAGGATTATTAGCAAATGTAGGAAGAACCAGGCCAAAAAGCTATATGCTGCTGAAAAAGTTTAAATGCTGTCAGCTGGAATGCCACTGGTAGATGAGCTGCTAGGTAGTTTAAGGAAATTCAGAGAAATATTTTCTCACCAATAAAGGAAGTCCCCATGGTAATCCTTTTACCTGTGTCACTTGAAAGGTGACATTCTTGGTTTGGTTTTGGTGGTACTGTCACAGAACAAAAGCCTCACAAATGCGCAAGATTCATTTTCACTTTGAGGCTTTCTAAGCAGAGAAGTACTTTAGGCAAGCAACTAAGTCCTTCAAAGTTACGAATCACCTTTTTAAAAGGTGTGTTTCTGTTTCTTATGCTACCTAAACTAGACACTCTGCTAATGCTGGTATCCAGCAAAGTACTCATAGTTTGTCTGAGTAATTTAGCTAAAGAAACTTAGCAACAAACTAGATAAACTAGCTATCAAATCAAATAAAATAGCTTTTATATATCTCTGTTTCTTGTGTTTGTGTTAACAGCAACTTTTCCCTGTAGATAACTCCTGAGTCAAATTTTAAGCTAGTATGAATCAGTATCAGTTCTCATTTTGCTGAATCTGTGGCACATAATGCAGGTGTTGATTGTGGCACTGGAAGGAAATATCTGTGCCATCCACTATCTGCGGGATAAACAAAAACTGCAGGTAGAAGGAACTGCAATTAATGTGTATGTGAATAAGGATTGCAAATAGTATTCTTATTGTCTGGAATAGCTTCCTGTGCACACCATGAAGATTTTACAAAAATCAAATCAATAATTTACAGAATTAGAAGCCATTGTAGTCTCTTATGCCTTCTCAGCTTTCTCTGAGACTTCTGGCTTAGCCTCTGTCAGAGAGAGGAATCAAGAGGAGGTGAGCTGGTGGTCTCATCCATTAGAGTAGTTCTCATGTCCTTCTTTCCAGGGCTGATGTGCCTACCCTGTTCCCAGGTAGACCAGCCTGCGTCTCGCATTCCCAGCCCTGCAGTGCTTGGGGACCATCACAGGGAAGCACAAAAAAGGAACATTATACAGGGACAGAAACCAGGAGGCATGTGTGTGTGTGGTATTTACATGTGTCAACTCTTACAATTACATTGCAGTTCAGTGAACTTTGGTGGAACTGTAGAGTCAAGCTAAAGAAAAAAAACCCAGACTTGCCAAGTTGTTTTGATCTGAGAAAAAGTGTGGGGTAGGTCAGGATGCACTGACAAAATATTGATTTCATATGTATCTTTTCTTCTGTTTTCTTACAGAAAAAGTAAGCATACTGTCAACCTTTATAGCACCCTTCAAGTACCTGAGCCCTGGCGCAACCACCATGGAGGATGAAGATAATTTAAGTAAGAAGTCTCTTTTCTCTATAGACAGACAAAAAAAAAAAAAAACCAGCAACCTCAAAACAAACCCTAAAAAATTTTAAAAATACCCACCAGAAATCAAATTCAACTGAGAAGAGGTGGTTAACCAGGCTTAAATAAACTGTAGGTAACCTCAGACCTAGCAAATGGATTCTCTTGGGCCTTTACACCTGGACAAAATCACTAACATGCCCTGAATCTGTGACTGCAGAGCTGGAGGAAAGTGCTGCTGGGTTGAAGGAGTGCTGAAGTCTTCAAAACACCGAGAAGTCTGGGAGTGTGCAGTTAGGACTGAATAACCCCCAGTAAGCTGTCCCCCAGAAGCAATATTGGGTGTTACCCAGTCCTGCTTATTGTAACGCATCCTATAACAGTAAAAAAAGGGAGGGAAGCTTTCTGAATCAAATGAGTATGAGCATCTCTGGGTTTCACTATCACCTACCAGATGGGTTTCCTTTCCAGCCACACACACACTGACATATTGCCCCTATTACAGCCAGTTGGTGGGAAGAATGTTTGGCTGTTTACTTTTTCACCTGACATTGCTAATCTTCCTTGATTTAATCATGCTGGGGCACCAAGAAGAATAACTGTTGAAGGAGTGAAGGAGCATAGTCCCCTAGTTCCCATCTCAGGGTATCACATGGTCATCACACCTTTCTACTGCACAGGGTTTTTGCAGTTCTAAGCAAAGGCAAAAAAATCCTGAAAACCTATCAGAATTGGTCTCAGGGAGATATGACAAGTACACACAGAAAACATATTATGCGCATGATGAGCTTATGCAGGCACCTCCTGCGTAATGTTTCCCAAAAGTGTTACTTAGTTATTTTTAGGTAATGTAGGAAGTTTGTACAAGCCAAACACTGTAACACCATTTTCTTGTTGCTACTGTAATGCCAAGACTGCTTTGTGCCTGCGCAAGCTTTAAAATAGCTCACTTGGGCAGGGTTACGCTGTGTTTTCTGAAGGAGAAATAGCAGATTTCACTGTTCTTGAGGTCATCCTGCCTAGTCCTCTCTTGGGTCAAACATACACTCCAGTGATAAAGCAGCAATTTGTTTCTTGTCACATGCAACATATTTTAGGTGTTACTATAAGGATCTTTAAAAAGGGAAAAAAAAATCATTTAAAAGCAGCCATATTTCAGTGTTCGCTTGTAGTATAGTGGTATAAATCCCACTAATGTCTGCAGCACACATGTACCTGTATTTGGCATTTTAAAGAGCTTCAATGATTTGCTCTTGAACAAGCAGAGGAACCTTCTTCTATGTTAACAGTTCAGCAACAGCCTAAGAGAATGCTGGCCAGGCAGAGATGTGGTTTGCTTATCCCTGGAGTTTTCTGCTCACTGAGCATCCTGTGAGGATGCCCCTACCCAGACTGTGCTGCATTGGTAGGCAGAGTCCTACTAGCTGCAAATCCTGTTTCACATTCCTTTAGCCATTCTTCACAAAGGGACCTATGCCAGGTTAACTACATATGCATTTTCAGATGGTGATTATTAGCATATAGACCCTATTATTGTGGTTTATGATCCATGAACTAATGCTAGAAAAATATATCACAGGCACTATGCACCTTAGGAATGGAATTTTGGGTGATTGCCAGTGTCTGATGAAGGCCTTACCTTGAACATGCAAGAAAAAGACCACTGTATTCATTACCAGAAGTCAGTTGTAGCTGACAATGTGAGAAATGTCGCAGAGGCTTAGAAACAGGAAGTTTAGCTCTGTAGTTTTCAACATTTGCTGCTAGTGACACACTGAGAAAAAAGACATTTAAATGGGGATCCTCCCCATGGTGTATCTTCCTTCCACTCAGCAAAAAATTTACCCAGCTAGTTTGCACCCGAATCTTCATATTTCTTAGACATCAACAAACCTGTCTAGTCATCTCTGGAGCCCACTGATACTTCTGATCGCAACAGCAGCCAGGAACAGGGAGTGATTTAGTGTGCTGTCAAAAAGTGCACCCTTTTATTGCTTCAAGCCTGCTGTCTCTAGTGCTTGTATTGCATGAAACTGAATAATCATTCCTTGTTCACTACCTGCTTGCCTACCTTTCATGATGTTACAGACCTCTACCTCTCCCTGATCATTAATCGTTCCATCCACACTCTACCAAGGTAGACGGCTACTAAACAGAGATACTTGCAAATCCGGGGAGTACCTCTAGCAGGAGTGTATGATTCATGGGGATCTCATTATGCAATGTTGCCGTATGTACATACTTGGTGCAGCACCCTTCTGCTGCATGTATACTTCTCCCCACCATCTGTACAGGGAGCTGATGGTGATGGTCCCTAACATACATATTTCAGTCGCTGCAACGGTCTTGTAGGATGAATCCCAGCCCCAGATTCAGTGTATTGAAGCATGTTCAGTTGTAAGCATGTCGGTCAAATTCTTCCTCAGGCAGCATGAGGCCCCAGAGCTTTTGACTACATAGTGTCATACAGCAGGATCCCTGCCTCTAAAAAGACAATGACTATCCCCTTCCAGCAGTCAGAGCTGCAAGCAATCCCTCACAGAATCAGACCCCCTGTTTTGGTTTGAAAACTGTACCTATTGCATCATTTTGATTGTTCCCATGCCTAAAGCTAATCTATAGTCTGGTCCTGATTCGGGGAGTCATGTACTTAGATCTGTTTCTACCATGGGCTGCCCATGTTTTTTGCTGCATGCACTTACTTGCTAACTTGAACAGAGAGCACCAGAGTCTGAGTATTGCCTAAATCAGATCTTTATGTCATTTGAATAATTCCCCTAGTTGGCAAGAGCTGTACTAGGTGTGCATGGATTTCCTGGTTATTTCAAATAATGAAATGGACAAAGTAGAGTATCTTCACTGTGGAATAGCTAAAGGCGATGGCAATCACCTTTCACAAGTTTTCAGTCTTCAGTCTGTAAATAAAAAGTCCTGTACTTTTTTTTGCACTGGCAATGCTTCCTTTCACAGTGTGTTGTTACAAGCCAAAAAAGTCTAACAATACTGTTTTAAACAGCCTGAACCCTTTGAGCTGGTAGGGGGGGCTTAGCAGCAGCAGAGAGATCATGGCAGGTTTACCTTCCGTAGACTTCTTTCATGAAGGTTTATAATACATATCTGTGTGTTTTCATGTAAGAAAGAAAGGATTGATTTTTTGCTAGCTGCAAGTTTGTTATTCTAAAGCCAAGAATACAAACCTAAAAATCCCAGCAGAAGTTTCCAAACCTTCGTCGTGGATTCAGTAAGTGCATGAAAATACCATCTTGATTGCAAGAGGAGACTGCCCTACATTGCATTTGACGTAATAACTGACCTTGAACAGAAGTACCATGGCTCTGGCTCCTGGGTTCATACCTATCACTTCTAATTTAAAATTTTTCACTTTCAAGTTTCCCAGGAATTACGGAGGTCAATCCCTCTAACCTCTGCAGTCAAGGTGATGTAGATGGACAGCAAAAATGTACTCCACATGAGCAGGTCAAACAAGGGTTAGATATTAAAACACAGAAAAATAAAAATTAAGCTCAACCTTTATTGTTGAGAGTGCGTTGGTAGCAATCTTGTGTTTGCTAAAAACTTCTAAAGACAGCAGCTTCCTGTGTCAGAGCTATCAGTTGAGCCAGAAGTTTGCTATACTACAGAGACTGCAAATTCTTTCTTTTGGTATCATAGCTTTCCAATAATATACTGCCACTTGTAATTCAATAGGAAAAATGCCAGCCAAAATTGTGATGCCACCTACCCACCTCTCCTTTCCCATCCTCCCTGGAAGTTGGCTTGGCAGCAGAATAACCTTCAACAGGAACAATATTATCTCTTCAAATGTAGCGTGGAGTATCGGATGGCTAGTTTTGCAGAGCCCTCATGACCCAGAGACGTAGGCAGTGTCATTATTAGTGATGCATTATAGTTCTGAAAAGCTCTTGACAATGCAGACTTTCTAGGCTAACTCTACTGTGCAAAAGACCAAAAGGATAAAAACATGAAAGAGCAGGCAGAAAATTGAGGAATAGTGCATAAATAAATATATTTCACTAACTGCTTTCCTCTCTGCCATTCAGTTACTGAAACAAATATGAGATTGCAGTGTCTCCTCTTGCTTGTGAAACTTCAAAAATTAGTAAATAAAGTTACCTGAGGAGCTATTACTGTGCAGAGGTGGGGGGCTTTTTTAGAAACTTTACACAGTAAATTAGAAGCTATTGCCAAAAAAATACAATCTTTTTCTTTCTCTTTTTTAACTCCCTCCCCTTACAATTTTATTATTTTCCCACCTTTCATCATAGGAGAACCTTTTTTTTTTTTTTTTCCCAAAATGTAGACAATATGTTTTGGGAACTCAAGAGCAAAGACATTATGAGAGATAACAGGACTGAAAATGATCCACAGTTTTGCATTTTCCCTGTGTGCATCCTCCTACTTACCCCTTTCCTTTTAGTGCTCTTTATTTCTAAAATTGCTTGTGATTGTTCTATTACAGCTGCTTACAGTATTTATCTTATGTGGTTTGGTGTCATTTGCCTGCTTTGTCTGATTTTCACAATAGAAGTACATGTGCCACCATTAGAGAAGTAATCTTATGTCTGCTACATGGAGGGCTCATAAAAGACACATTTCAAAGACCTCCTATTTCAAAGATATCTGAAAGTATAAAGTAATTTCACATTGTCCAGCAGCTGCCAGGTACCTATCACACAAGTCCATCAGGCTCCCCAGCTTTCTGTGGCACTCACTGAATTTAGGCTGCCTCTGATTTACATGCCATGATGACTTCTGGCCTACTGCAGCCCTCGCTGGGGTCTGTGAACAGCTGAGCTATTTCCTGGTGTTTCAGGATCAGGTCCTCCAGAAATCTGGTGTACTGAAGGGATATTTACATGTATTTCTGTTATTGTGACTAGGCCAAAACATACCATTAATATAGACATGTTACTGTCCCACATGCCCAATATTATCTGCATATTCTTTGTGTCTCATCTCTGGCAGTTTTACATTTCATCTCTGCATTTTTTTCACTACACCAATGAAAACTCCCTGGTGGCCAAAACCTGGACTTGACAATTTCATAGACAGATTTTAAGACAAACGAGTAATGTTTACTTTATGTTGCCATGCTTTTAGTTAACCACTGTTTTAGAGGGAGTGATTAAGGTAAGCTGGTAAAGTCACCCATTCATGTTCACAAATCTGTGAGTCTCTGACTATGAAACTAAAAACAGCTGGAATAAGTCAATATGAATTATAAATACAAATAACCCCTTGAGTTTTCCTAATCAGTGGTGCATAATCAATACAAGTTGTTTTCAAACCTAGATATTGTGAGAAGCAAGAGCTATCTTTCTTTTCATGCTTCCTGACTACAATATCATTATGTGCCATAATTGGCTCTGTAAAAACCTATTAGGTAAGATGAGCGAGGAGGTGTGAAATACAGAACCAAACCTGCTTCCTGCTAAAAAAGGATGTCTGAGTCAAATTATTTCACCTTTATTTGAAAAAATGCACACAACTAAAGAGGCATATTCTGAATGGGATGGAAACAGGAGAAAGGGTCACAGTGGAAAATGGCTGGCCAAAGCCACTGCCAGTCTAAATAGAGGAAAGTCAGAGTTGGCATCTCCTTCCCCCCCCGATCAGAGTTTCCGTAAACAGAGGTGTGAACTCAATAAGAAACGACCATATTATCCTTGTGTCTTAGTTAACCTGACCTTTTAGATGTCTTATTTCCAGAGATGCTGGTTTAAAGATGTCATATTTTATACAGCTGAATGCCATATGATGAGAGTTTTCTTTTTCTATTATGTATTTCTTTTTCTATTACGTATTTCTTTTTCTATTACGTATTTCTTTTTCTTTCCTGCCTCACCTGTTTTCATTCTCTCCACTTAGCTCCAGAAACTAAAAATTAACTAATCAACAGGCACTAAGACCTCAACTAATGCCCTAAGGCACATTAACTAGCACAGGCACTAAGACCTTAATTTGTCAGTTTGTGTTCTGCCTCAGCAGAGCACCACAGCACAGAGGTCTGCAAGTTAACTTTGGTGAGACAGAGGCACAGGGAAACTCAGTGTGTTCTGAAGTGTTTTCAGGAAAAAGAGTCTAAAAACCTCAGTCCTCAGGGGCCCTACACATGCAATTGAGCCATGATTTTTACTTGTATCTAATCAATGAGCTGCTTTCTGTTGAACAACTTGCACGAGTGCAGACTTACTGCTTTGGTGGAAAAAAGTCTTTTGGTATTTAATACAAGTGGAACTCATCAGGATATAAAGGAGGTTTTTAATTATGATTGTTGGCTCCACATAGTTCTCTGGAGGCTCCTGTGCATCTGTTAGCCCAGCCTATACGTGGCTTCAGCAAAGACACACCACTCCGGCAGAAGCTCCTTAAGGCGTAGCAAGCAGCTTACCCCTTACATCCTTGCAGACAGCTTGTACATCAGAGTATAGAGGAAGCCAAATACAGCTATGGCCCCACAGAAAGTGGGAGGGCTGATCTCTGTTCTCTAAGGACCACAGGGACCTTCTCTGTGCTTGGGACTCAGGGAGTCTGCACGGGTGGCAGGCTTGTGTCTAACAACAAAACACAGGATAGCCTCCATGCTCAGTGCTGATTGGAATGCAGCAGGCAGCCAGACAGTGCTCTGCTTAGAAAGGGATCAGGTGCATCACTCCAGGGATGGATTGTTTCACAGGTTGGTTACAGCCATGTGTACTTCCTCAACTAGTCTCTGCCCCAAGGTACACACAGGAGGACTGGAGGTTGTATAGGAGATGCAGTACATTTAAACAAACTCATCTGAAATGACAGATATGTCACAGGGTGCTTATTTAGACAGCAGAATGTTTTGTGTCTCATTCAGGACATCAGTGAGATGAATCTCTGCTCTCAGTCACACATCTGCTGTAGCAAAGAGCATTGCATTATAGCATGGGTGTTGCACAAGCGTAGTTCACAGCAGTGTGTGATTCATTGGCTCAACAACAATGGAATGCTTTCTCAATGGCTCCCTACTGTTACTTCATTCCCTTCCTGGCCCTCCTGGCAGTCACTCTCTCCCATTTCTTTTCTCTGACATAGGTCGTTCTTTACATCAGTAATCAGTTGCACCATGATGTTCTGCCTTTCCCTAGTCTCACTTGGATTTATCTAGAATTTTTGCAATATTTGTTGTTGCTGATGCAGGAGCTAAGAGTATCTGCAATTGAATTTGAAAGACACTCACTTAATAAACTAGAATCTAAGTCCAGACCAGATTATTGTTTCAAATGCTAGGAATGTCTGTCAGATTATTTCTTAGACTCTATTAGTAATGTTTACAATGTAAGAGTCTATGCTGTGAGTAGAGCCAGTCAGTGTACTCATTGCAAATAGATTACTCAATGCATTTGCCCACTTTCCTGTTTGTGAATCATTTGTGAATCACTTCTGACTTCTAATAATGTGTTCATAACCATTCACTCATGTGGATTATAGAACAAATCTCAGCCTAGGGGAACTTTGCAAACTTCACTTTTTACTAGTAATTTTCCAATATGAATGCAGTAGTTCATTTAAGTCACATGGCATCAGTTATGCTCTGTCTTTGAATGATGTCATCTTTTTTTAAAACAGGAGGATAGTGACTAATACAAGTAGAACTTAAGGGACATGTAAACATTCAGGACATGCAGAAAATCTGTGCTATAAATAATAAATCAACCGTTGCACAGATATTTGAGGAAAAAAAACAAGGGCTGAGCAAGAATACGTCATTAACTTTTTTTTGGGGGGAGCTATTCTGCCAGCCTTAGGCATAATGTCAGCTACTACGATGAGAACTGTAATGAGAGGTTATTTCTTTCTTTACTGACAGGTACCAGCAGTGCAGAGGTAAAGGAAAATCGAAACATTGGCAACCTGGAGGATCATCCAATACCATCTAATGAGAGGGCAAGAGGGGGAACACCTAGCAGTAAGAGAAAAAGACCCTTAGAAGAAGGCAATAGTGGCCATTTCTGCAAACTCCAGCTCATCTGGAAGAAAGTCTCATGGTCAGTGACACCAAAGAATGCTCTGGTTCAGCTACATGAACTAAAACCAGGTTTACAATATAAAATGGTTTCCCAGACAGGTCCAGTGCATGCTCCAGTCTTTGCTGTTGCTGTGGAAGTAAATGGACTTACATTTGAAGGCACAGGGCCCACAAAAAAGAAAGCTAAAATGCGTGCTGCGGAGCTAGCTCTGAAGTCATTTGTCCAGTTTCCCAACGCCTGTCAAGCACACTTTGCTATGGGAAACTGCATCAACCCATCCACAGACTTTACTTCAGATCAGGCAGACTTTCCAGATACTCTGTTCAAGGAGTTTGAACCATCTACACACAGTGAGGACTTTTCAGTCTATAACCCTGTTAATAATGAATTGCTTTCCACTGCTTATCGACACGGGCGTTTACTCTGCCATACGCTGGACTTAATGGGCCACAGTAAGCAAAAGAAGCATAAGATGGCATCCAAAGCAGAGAGTGAGAAGAACCCAGTGGTGCTGCTAAATGAGCTGCGATCTGGCCTGCGGTACGTCTGCCTGTCGGAGACAGTGGAGAAACAGCACATCAAGAGTTTTGTGATGGCAGTACGAGTGGACGGGAGAACATTTGAAGGCTCAGGACGTAGCAAGAAGCTGGCCAAGGGTCAAGCAGCACAGGCAGCCCTGCAGGCTCTCTTTAACATTCGGCTGCCCAGCCACATTCCTAGCAGGAGTAAATGTCATCATTTGCCACAGGTGAGAACTCCTGGGTAGCCACCACCACCTTGGAGGAGCTCTTTGATGAATGGCATTAGCAATGCTGTAGCTGTTTTCCATCAGGTGGTCCCTCTGATGTTATAGCAAGTGCCATGCCACAAAACAGTTCTTTTCTCACACAAAGAGCAAGATGCCACCAGCAAAACCACATACTGAAGTCATTGGGTACAATTTGCATCCCTTTCCATAGAAGGAATAGATGAGAGGGCAAAATCTAGGGAGAAATGCCAACATTTCAACTTGCTAGAGAGAATGATAACTGACACAAGCAGAAAAAACTAGGCCATTCTGTGGTACCGCATCTTTTTTGACAGAAAGGAGCCTGTAAATGGCGGGATGCCCCATATCCTCCTTTTAGAGTTATTTTTTAATGAGGAAAGTGCCATTCAAAGGAGACAGCAATGCCAAGGAATGTGCCAGTGTCAAAGTACTCTCGAGACGATTGTTCTACCAGAAAAGTTAAGGATTTTTGTTTATTATAGACTCACTTTTGGGGTTGGGTTTTGGTCTCTTTGTTTCCAAGTATGCCTCCAACAGCACAGGAGTTTTAGTGAAAGCTCTGAATTTTCCCTGTAACAAATTAAGAGATTACTGATGTATTCGTACAGAAAATATAGATCTGAGGTACATACTTAGTGCACCAAAATTTCACAGTTGGTGATATGCCAAAGGCTATCTTAGCATTACTCAGACTCATGTCAATTTTCTAAGTTCAAAGGAAGACAGGATTTGCAGACATCAGGAAATGTTACATGGTTTTAAGTAATTCCTTGATTTGTTTGCGCTATCATAAAAGGTTTGATCCACCAGAACTAGGAGGTGATCTACTGCTACAAAGCTCCCTTTATGAAGGGAGCTGTTAATGTCCAGGATTTAATGCAAAGCACTGGGAGCACTAAGAGTCATTCTGCTGCTGGCTTGCTGTGAGACCCCAGGCAAGCCACTTAAATCCAGTATGCCTGTAATAAAAATGAGCATATTATGTGAAAGAACACTTCAAGATCCTTAAGTAGTGTGTAAATGCAAATTATTAGTGGCAGTTCTCATTAACATTAGTAAAGATGTCCATTAGCTATTCAAGGAGTTTGATAGAGGAGGAATCTTTAGGTGACATGATTGCCTGCAGGACGCAGGAATTATATTTGGTGACCTACAAGTTTCCTTCCTACATTTCCAAAAAGGAAACATGAGAAATGTAAGAGATTCTAAAATACATCATAATCCTCCACCTCTTCCATTTAATTCTGGTTTGTAACCTCTGTGAAGCAGGGTGATAATAACATAATTCAGTAATAGAAGTGATTTTCACAGGGTGCTTTGCAGGCATTTTGGAAGCCTTGGCCAACCTGGCAATTCCATCCTCTCCAATATGGGTAGCTTTAAATGAGAAATGTATGTGATTTCCTGCTCAAAATAATTCTGGTAAAAAGTAGTTTGTTTTGATGAACATGCCTATGGAAACTTAGCACTTAGATATAAAGAGGAATCTCTAGTCCTGTCCTGCTGGCTGCTTTGCTGCCCCTAGTGAACTTTGCTGTGTGGATCAGCAGGTAAATACCATGTATTCATCGACTGATGGTTTGTCATGTTTTGAAACTGCACCACAAGAATCATTGCCTCAGTTCTTGAGCTCTCTGAAATATTTATTCCCTGATTGCTTGGCTTCACAGTCATCTTCTGCTTGAATATCACACCTTACCTGGGTCCCCAGCTGTTCACTAGGCAACACATTCTTCAGTGTATTCTCTTTTTAATGGCCTTTTCACCTTTCTGCAGATTTCTGCCTTCCTTATCTTCTTCTCCTCACTGCTCTGGAAGTATAAATGTCAGTGGAAAGGTGTCACTGAACTTCCACTGTCAGTATTTTTTGAGTGGTTATGTATTGTCCAGCTGAAGATTACTCAGGCACTTTTAATGTCAGCATTCAGCACATTAATTGAGAGGTAAGCCTTAACACTGATTTCTGGTGACCTCCTTAATAGCTGTTTTCATCAGCAGACATATCAGCCATGACACAAAACCTGTGTCATGTGTTACTGAAGTCAGAACTTCCACTAAAACCAACAGACATATTTCCACTGACTTCAGCTGGGCTAGAGCTTGAACATTAAATCCAGAAGCATTTTTACTTGTTCTCTACATTACGCATTATCTCATGAAGTGACAGTTTTTGCTCACTGCTTCAGCCAGCCCATTGGGCTGTTTGGTCAATCAAAGCAGTGATAGCTGTACTGGGGAGAGTGCAGTTCTCATTGAGCTGCTGTCAGAGCCAGCTTCTCCAAAAGCTGTTTCAGCCCCTTGTCTCCCTGATCTGTGAACCACATTTCAAGTTAAGTTTTCAAATCAATTCCTAATTTGTAGGCTCAGTTTGGTTTGTGTCCAGAACTGTTTAAAAGCAGGAAAGAACCCCGAACCAAACAGCTTAGGCACAGAATTTGAAATATTGGAGGAGTGGGAAGGGGGGTGTTTTGTGTGTGTGAGTTCTTCACTGAATAAGGAGTAACTGTTGTCCTAGCCAATCATTCAGTATTTTCACATGCTTTGTTGTATTTGTTAGGAAATCAGCTACCTAATTATTGATAGTAGGGACAGGCAAATAAAATCAGGTGTAACAGTTTCACCTATATCTTGAGTATTTTATAGAATCCAGGAGTATGTTTATCTCTGTGGTTACCCTTTACAAAGAGTATTCCAAACTTTGCTTGTCTCTGTTCCTATTCCACTTGCTGCTATCAGTGGTGTTAGGACTGGAAACAGGAAAAGCCAAAAATCTTGTAATATGAGAAGTCCAGTTTTGCTGGACTTTTGGATTTCACAATGTCCAGGAAAGTGTCAAAAAAGTGCAGATGTCTTTATGAGCTGAACCTTCCGACCATTGACATTTCTGCCTTTCTTATCAGGGCTCCCAGGCAGCCCTCTGCCTAGGCCTCAGGCATGCCCTCAGTCTGGCAGCCACTTCTCCTGCTGACTAAGGGAAATTCAATGTAAAACGTGAAAAAAAGGCACCATATCCTCCAGTCTGAGCAATTTACAAAACTGGTGTTTTCTTAAAATAACATTGCCGTGCCTCTGATTTTCTTCCCTGTGATTGTTCCACAAGGCATTTGGACTGACTGCAAGGTTATACCCAAAAATAAACAAAAGTCTATCACACTTTACACCAGGGAAAAAATAGAATATCATAATTTAAAGCCAAAATAATTGAGTTTGTGTCTTCTTTGCCACCATCAACAGCTGTTCTATGACACTGAAATGTGAGATAAATGATACTGATGGTCTGAGGCTAGGCACACCATGTTGATCAGAGTAGCCAAGACATGAGCCTAGAGATCTAGCAGACTAATGGCAGAAATGAAGTGAGTCAGAAGAATGGAAATTGCAACACATCACTGTGAACCTTCTCACTAAATATTGCTTCTTATTTCCTGGCATACTTGGTCCATCAAATAATAAGCAATTTCTTCAATTATCAGCTTTTATGGAAGTCTAATGAATGTTTCTCCCCAGCTTGGGAGCAATGTCTCCTATAGTCCAAAATAGGAGACAACATCAAAGGGTGCTGACCTAACCAGCCCTAATGAGTCTGCACTAGTAGAAATAAATCTACACTCCCAGGCTTTCCAAGTGCAGTGTGCTCATTTCAAGATGTGAAGGTGACCTCTGACTGCATCTGACCAGTTTACAGATTGTTTTTCTAATCTTGTAGTCCTTCTAATCTATCTCACTGAGTTTTAACAGCATTCTTACTGCTGTAGAGCAAACCCATTAATTAATATTGCCATAACAAATTAGTAATAGAGGGGTGCTTGGATTTCAAGCAGACCTAAATTAGAAGAGAATAGGTGTGAAAATCACATTCACTCTGCTTTGAAATTGCTTAATGCTGCTGTTGCTGGGTCACATCCAGAGCCTCCAGAGCAGTAGCCATCAGTTTATTTGTTTAAATGAAACCTCATTGTGGTTTGTGTGCATAGCATGAAAAAGAACTCTTTTTTTTTTTTTTTTCTTTGGCAAATAAAGCTTGAAGCCAGGTAAATTCCTATTTGCCAAAAGCTTCATTTACAGATCAAAGCAACTTCAGTATCCCTGTTGCAAAGATCCTTTACCCCAAGCAGGTCAGGGATTCAGGCCAGGTAACTTCAGTGTCATCTTGGTGAGCGGCACCATTAGAAAAACAACCATGTCAGGGAAAGCCCTGTGCCACATGCCTTTCACCCACTTCTCTCCAGAAACCTGTTCCTCTGTGCTGCAAAACTGCTTCATTTTCATGCAGTATCAATTGTCCCTGCCTTCTTCACGTTATTTCTCTCCTTGTCCTCATTTGCCACCTTCTTTGCAACCATGCTCTCTGTCCTGTGTCTCTGTTAATATGGGGTTGAGGTTGGCAGTGATAGATTTGACTCCGGTGTGAAGAGGGACAGCACACAAAGCTGTCATTGAGCTTTGAGAAGCTGTTCATCCTGTGTCTGTGAAGAGCTTTGTCTGGTCCAGTGTTGAGGTACATTTTCTTTATAACCTCTGTTTTCTCCTTCACAAAGAGAGACAGCTGATATGGGTGTACTTAATTCCTGAGAGTGGGATACAAGAAAGGGAAATGTTGGGGAACAGAGAGATGCCACTGCAATGACAATAATGTTTTATCTTCAGACACCTATTTCTGACTTTGTAGGTAGGGAAAGTTGCTTTTTATAGTCAGAGCAATGGGCAGTCAAGACATTTATAGGATTACAGTTTCTTAAGCAAAACAATGGCAAAAGAACAAATTTAGAGGCACAGCATTAGTACACCAGATACTGTTATTGTTATCCTGGCTGCTAATAAGATTGGAGTCACTTCTAGGCTCACAATTGAGAAACCAGGACCACCCCCTTACCCGTCATACAAGTCCAACATAAAAGATTATTATTGCCCTAGAGAGATTACAGTTTGAGTCTTAGATGAAGAAATTACCGTGTTTTAATGCACATAATCCGTGCAAGTTCAAAGTGAAGTGCAGAAGGGCTACCTACATGAAATCACAGGAAAAAACTAACAGGGTAGAATGGACTCCAGTTGCTTGCTCTCATAGCATCAGTACATACATGTAAACACATTAAGGGATTTGCACATGAAAATCATTCATCACTACAAAATAACACATTGTTTTGCATCAGTTGGGCTACACTAATGCTGCAGCTGTCCACTGCAGGAGGAAGTGTCTGAGTTGGCATATCCATCTCCACCATCCATACCTCTCTCTTTAGCTCCTCAGTTACTATACCCTGCAACTCCATGCTCCCTCCTAAGCAACTCCAACAGGATCCCCAGAAGATACCCCTGCACTTGTCCGTAAGTTCTATGTGATACAGAGCATGATCATGGCTTTCAGAGCATTAGGTATTCTAGACAAAACTCTTCTACTGAAGATATTAAGGACTAAATATGTCACTCACCTAATTAATAACACTTAGGAGACTGGCTGTAATGGCGATAATTAGTTAATGAACAGCTGATCTTCATTTACAGAAGTGAAAAAAATAGTTTTAACATCTTCAAGAAAAGAATGTTCAAAGCTGAAAGGCATTTTTCTCAAGTGTATATATACTTAGGTAATTTAAGTTTATAAGCACCCCATAACCCTTCCTCTGAACAAAGAAAATTGAAAAGATAATCTTTTCTTCATAAAGACTGAGTAGTCCATCAGTGCATTTAGAATGGGGTGAATATGATTTAGCTGTCTGACTTGGCTGCTGGCTGCTCTTTTAGCATAGTTGCAAATACTTCATACCATCCATAATGCACAGAAACATCATTTGATTTCTTCCCTTCAGAGTCTAGCTTATTAAACATTGCTAGTGGACACAGTGGGGACTCTGCTGACTTCTGCTATTTTCCACAATGAACCAACCTTGCCTATTCAGGAAGCTGATGGTGTGGATCTGATTTGTGAAGAATTATTATGGGTGCAACCCATTACAGTGAAACAGGTTGTGCAGAATGATTATGGCTCCAGCAACAAGCAGAGCTAGTTAGTACATGAAAGCTGAATCCCATACTGGTGTCATCCACCCATAAAACCTCCTTCTAAAGCAGACACTCTCACAGTTGTCAGAGTTACTTTTGTTACTTTCTGGCTTTGTGAGTGAGCTAGGGACACTTAAAAAAGCTCTCAGCAAGCTAGACCTCCTTAAAGCTCCTGCTTCATCCTGGACTTGCATCCTGACATTGTTTATGATGCTTCATTATTATCTGCTTAATACAAGCCATGATCATTCTGCGCCACTAAATGGAGTGTAATACAAGTGCCCAGAGTGAATTTCACTTTGGTTGAGTTCCATGCAAAGCCTTCCCTGTTTGAGCTGCATCATTACAGTCATGCTAAAACCACGTTCTTTGTCTATTTTTGCCTGTAGTCAAATCTAGGAAGCCTTAATTATTCAGACAGATTTTTCCTTCTCTGTACAGAGTATCAGAAGCAAACTCCTACCATTTATTTTACGATGACTACCTCCCTCTTGTGGTCCTTGTGCCAACCGTATGGCAGGCAGAACATCACAGCGCAAGGGCAAGACAAATAACACAGAATGCCAGGGCACCTTGGAAAGCAGGCAGCTCAGGGCCTGCATTTTCCCCAGTGATGCTGCTGAGAAGCCCAGTATAACATGCAGCAGAGGGACAGCTCCCTTCCTGCTGAACAACGGGGAATGTCTTTGCCTCTTATTTTATTGCACTCACTAGCCTTTAAATAGTGCATTTGTATAGAAATTTTGGAGAAACCCTGCATTTCTCCTCCCCTTTTATCTCAGCTAAACTGCTCATACATACTACAATATCATAAAATTCAATAGATAGAATATATTTAGGGCTTAAGCTTAGGGTTGTTGAGAATTAATGGACAGAGCAGACTTCAGACTTGCTACAATGGATGTAAAAAGTGATTTATGTGTTTAGACACTTATACAACCAAGCAAAACTGGAGAATTGGCTTATGTGCTTGGAGAGAGTAAAATCCTTTGTTGTTCATTTAGTGCTTTCTTTATATGAACATCTTTCAGAAGAATTTGAATCTCTAATGGGAGCAAAATTTATCAGGGCAAGTTTTTCTTTTACTTCTTTTACATGGCATGATGCATGATGTGATAAGATAAAATATTTTTGCAAACTCCTGAGATATAGAAATGGGAGATAAATATGCATACTCAATGGGAAAGTGAGTAAATTATCCACCTTCTTTCATCACAAAGTTTTATTAGGTGAAAACAATCAATATCATCTATGTCTCATGATACCCGTCAGCTTAGACTGAATTCTAAGACACGTAAAATATTAATGCATCCATAAATCCTTCCTTCTCTACCTTAAATACTTCAGTATTACTTCTAGACAAATTCAGGTTGCTTTCTTATCCTTTTTGGTTTCCTAATTGATAAGTCAGTGTTTACTTCCAAGCAGGCTAACCGTTGTTTCCTATTTGTCTTCTGAACTGAAGCAGACATTTGATATGAAAGCACCTAAGCATGATTGCTCTTAACCTACTAGTCATCACATCTGCTGCAGACACCGGCCATGTAATCAGACCTGAATTCAGACAATGGTACCTTAAAATCAGTATTACACTGAGGTGGCACCCAAATGAGCACATGCTACTGAAGGAACGCTGATATGCTCTATAAATTCCTTGTGTGCTGTTTCTTCTTACTCTATTTATCCTGCTCACCTTTGAAAACTGAAGATGGGAACTTTCCCTGAAGAAACATAGTCAAATGAACAAAATTCATGTATTTTGATTTGCTCAGAGAAATAGCCTAAGTGGCCCATGACTTCTAGATTTTTCTGTTCATGTAATTTCATTGTTGAGTTCCTATTTTTAGGCCATCTTCTATGAGCTGGGCACTATTACTCACAGAAATAATTACAATCAGTCAACTCCTTTCCCTTCTGTGTGGGTCACTGCTCTATTAGGTTAAACACAAGGAATAATGTGAATCTCCAAGGTCTTGTGGGGAGGGTGAAGACAGCAACACTGGCTTTATTTCTTGTTTGATAATTAGGTTTTATCTAAATCAACTCTGCCATATACTTTTAAGGAAAAATGCTCTCAGGGATATTTGAGAATGAACTTATTACTCCTGAATCAGCCCTCTCTTTTCTTCCACTTTCCTTGACATGCAAAGAAGTTATTTAACCCCCAGTGCCTAATGTCCCCTGCATACACATCATGGGGACAAGAGTTTATAACAGCACCACAAATACACTGTTAGGGCTTGGTTGTCCTGTCATTGCAGAGAAACCACATCCAAGAAAGGTACAGAAATTCAACATGCTTCTTTAAACCTCATCAAGCTACACAGAAACCCTTTGCTAACCAAAGCAGTGGCCATCAATGTGCAGCAGCAAAAAAAACCAAGCTAGAATATAATAGGGAGCAGTGGTTGGTACCACAACGGGCATAAACTCAAATGTCATGAAGGTTCATGGTTATGGCAGCAATGAGGAGCTGACTGATGTGCACCATAAGATAAAAAACAGAGCCACACTGAATTTTTTGTGCCTGAGTGTCAGCAATTCAGAAGAAAATGGAAGCAGATTACATACATAGCTGTTAAAACTGTTTTCTGAGGCAAAAGTTAACAGGCACTACTTGGAAAGCAGCATGATCACTCAAAACAGTGTCATATAGTAATACTTACAGTTGTTCATAACATGAGAACATGGAAAAAAAAGCAGAATGGCCCATGAGGTTCACCATTCTGGAAAACACATTCACAGATGCTAAAGGTAGTTATCAGCCCACACCCAAGAAAAAGGAAAAAGCCCTGGCATGTACATTCCTATGAATCGTATGGACCATTGAACTTGGCCGAGAAGTTTTGCTGTTCCCAGCCAGGACTCACAACACTTTAAAACACTGTCATATTTTGATGCCTTTGTGGCGTCGCGTATTCTCCTTTCAGTGCTCAGCTAAAGGCCATTCAGGAGATTTTTCTGTAGTTACCTGAACATTAGCAGAACCACAGGCATGAGTTCTAGACACAAAGATATTTTTGCAAATTCTATGATTGTCTTCTTCAAAAATACACCTTTTTAAGTACTGTACCACATTGCTGCTGGTCATAACTCATACACATCTGTCTGGTTCTCTGGTGGGTTTTAGGCATTGCCTAAACCAGCAACATTTACTTTGGCAAGTATCTCAGCACAGCTGGAGGAGTCTATGAATTGCATTTGCCCTTCCACTAGGTGCTGGCTACTACATAAAGAAGACAGCAAGACAGCTTAAAAATTATTCATTTGCCAAATAAGCAGAGTATTTTTCTCAAATTCACAAAAGGTTCTGAAAAACAAACCCACAAAACATTGCCATATGAACCCTCACATAGAAATTATTTTTTCCATTTCCTTTTTTTTTTTAAGCATAGGATATTTTTGGTCACAATCATAATAATCCTACTGATAGGAGATGCCCTCTCCTTTTTCAGGGGAAGAACTTTCAGGTGCATGTTTTACATTTTGACATCTGGGGGAAATCAAAGTACAAGAGGGATGAGGCTGCTGCTGTCAACATGTTCTGTGGAACACTGGTGGACTGACGAGAAGAAATTAATAGCATTCCCTATAACACTGACAAGCTTCAGTGCATAAATTTTCCTTTTTAAATCCTGTATTCATAAATGTCATGGTTCAACCCCAGCCAACAGCTCAGCTGCATGCAGCTGCTTGCTCACGCCTCTCTACCCTATCCCACTCCCCCCACAGCAGGATGGGGAAGAGAATCGGAAGGTAACCATAAGAAAACTCATGGGTTGAGATAAAGACAATTCAAGAGGTAAAGCAAAAGCCCTGCAAACAAGCAGAGCAAAGCAAGGAATCCATTCACTGTTTCCCATAAGCAGGCAGGTGTTCAGCCATCTCCAGGAGAGCCGGGCTCCATCACTATTACCTGGGAAGACAAACGCCATTAACTCCTAAGGTGTCCCCCACTTTCTCCTTCTTCCCCCAGCTTATATGCTGAGCATGATGCCATATGGTATGGAATACTCCTTGTGTCAGTTGGGGTCAGCTGCCCTGGTTATGTCCCCTCTCAACTTCTTCTGAACCCCCAGTCTGCTCACTGGTGGGGTGTGGTGGGAGACAGAAAAGGCCTTGACTTTGTGTAAGCACTGCTCAGCAGCAGCTAAATCATCAGTGTGCTATCAAGACTTCTTTTGATTACAAATCCAAAACATAGCTCCATGCTAGCTACTATGGTGAAAATTAACACTATCTCAGCCAAAACCAGCACATACTCCAACACCCCTTATTCCATAAGAATTAACATGACTTTCAGATTTAGTAGTCTACAATGTAGATATTTTTCCTGCTATGAATAGGCAGAGGCCTAAAATGAATGTAAATCTTCAGAAAATTGTATCTTTGCCTTCATCTTTTCTTGGACATTTGTGAACTTGGAGAGATCTTATGCACTCTCTCTCTCAAAAAGAAATAAGAGGGGGTGGGGAGGAAGTAGTCTCCTTCACATATCAAAAATCAAGCAAACAAACCAAACTAGAAAGTCCTGACAGACAGATTAACATCCTTGCCATGCAAATGAGCTCAAATTAAGCTGATACCTTGATATCTAAGCAAAGCTTCCCCCTGGCAGAACGGAGTTGACTTGTTCAAATCCAAGGGATCTGCTGGGGAGCCCTTGATAACAACAGGTCACCAGATGAAGCCAACGAGGCTGAACTGAGCAGCAGGAGAGAAAGAAACATTGCAAAGACAAGCTAGAAAGACAAAAGGCTTTGAGGCTGCCTTGACAGAAATTGATCCGAGCAAACTGAACACTCGCACTGTAGTGGTTAGCAGCCTTCTTTTTCACCTCTCCCTTTCAAAATGTGAGATTCCAGGAGCAAGATCAGCGTGGGCAGTTTGCTTTTCCTAGGCAATGATATCTGGCATGGGGCAGAAGGGCTGCTCGCAGCTGCAGACATGAGTGGGACTTGGTGGGGTTGGGAATAGAAGCTTAAAGTGTAGAAATTACTCCTTTGAGGATCTGGGAGCAGGCTTTTGGGGTTGAAGAACAGAATTGACACCTTTGCTGAACACTGGGCAAAAAAAAAACCAAGACTGGGAAGGAAACTATTGGAGTTAATAGCACAGTCCTGAAGCGAAATCCGTGTTAAGATATACATCGGGAAATGATGTTAGCTGGGAGCTGTGTTATGCTACCCATGTCACATATTCTGGGAGTTTATTTCTTCACCCATATACTTGCCAACATCACAAATATCAAAAGCCTGTTTTGTGGTTGGGAAATTAAAGGGAATAACTAAAGCATCATAAACAAGATTTTCTCTGAAGCCACAAAACAATGTAGGAAGCTAATACCTTTATTCCATGTTCCCATGGGCATAAAGCAGAGCAGTATTTGAACCTGTGGATTTATAACAAATAAACATACCAAACTTATCCTGAAATGTTGCAGCTGTTTCTCATTCCATCATGCAGCTGATAAATAGCTAATCTCCAGTTCAGGCCTCTCATTTAAATAAAGCACAGTTGAAAGTTTAGCTATCTCTGACTGAACTACTTCAGCTGAATATCCTTAGTTCACTGCTTCTTGCCCCTATTAAATTCAATCCAGATAAAGTCTGTTTTCTACTCGCATTTGTTTCTCTCTTGACATGGTATCTGCTCCTGCTAAAAGCTTTCAGACTGGAAGAAAAATCTATTGAAAAATACATTATTTAGAAAGCATAAATAATACTTATACTAGGAGGACAGGATCCTCAGCCTTTCCTGGTTCTGGTTGTCCTGTTGCTGGTTTCTGGTTTCCCTCCTAACACTCCCGTTATTAGGAACAGTCTCGTCTCTCCTAGCACGCCTCATCCAGGCAGGAGCTGGCTGGAGCTGGAAGTAAGAAAGCAGCTGTGAGAACAATTCTGTAAAATTTTAGGTCAAATATTAGGTGCCCCGTCCTTGTGATAATCACTTGCATTAGAGCACATCACATTAACACAATTGCACTTGCAGCAAATCAACAGTGATCTGTGCAGAGGCACAAAACCAAGTGCAATAATAATACCCATGTATGAAAAACAACATGATCACTACCTAATTAATTAATAACAGGTTACTGATTAAAAGGGGAGCGTTTGCAGCTGAATGTGTCCTTGACAACACTAACAGGGTTGGTTTAGCACTGATTGTATTTTACAATAAAACATGCAAGTGCACATAATTGCTTCCACTATATCATGGAATTAGTTCCATGACAGTTCAGCTGATTACTTCAAGGTTTTATCTTCATTTTGTAGCTGCAAGATCTGCTACCATTTTGCACCTTGCTATCCAGTAGTGAAACATTCTTGTCTGTTTACATGTATTGCATCTAATGTAGCAGGAGAAGCAGAATCAATACTGTAGATATATACAGTAACTGCATCACAAAGGTTACCACGCTCAGAAAATAGCTGATGAAGGCTTGAGGTAATGAGCTGAAACATCCTGAAAGTAATTCCTAGCAGCACTAAAGACAATAATATAACTTTGCCTGACATGGGTAATCCTCCACAGACTGAGGGAAGCATAATTTTTTCTGGAAGGGAGTTTTGTGGTCTGCTGAGAGTTTGAGTGAGATACGGGATATACCTTACAAGTGAGGAATGGCTCATAACTCAAGAGAGGTGGAACCTAAATGAAGTCACAGAGGTCATTCTTATTTTATCACTGGGGGAAATACGGCCTTTACATCACTTAGCCTTTTCATACATTTAGTTACTGCGATTATTCTGGGTACAACAAATTGTTCAAAGTTTTTTTCATCTTATATGCCCTGAACAGAAAGGTTTTAAAACAATTAAAAATTATTGCAGAGGGAATATTTGCCTTTTGAGTCCAAATCTAGGCTTCTTTTAAAGATAAGTTTAATGAAGTACATAGGAATTCTATGGTTTATGTAGGGTATGGAGCTATTGGCTAAACATTTTTGTTCTCTTTCAGTACATTTTTTGCTGCTGCTGCAGTACAGAAGCTGGAAAAACCAATGAAGCAGAGAATTTTTCCCACCCTTTTATCTCCCTTCGTGGCAGCAGCCATTCATGTGATGTGAATATTCCTGCAGAAGAGATTTCCATGCGTGTTTTCAGCATGCTTCTCTACCAAAATTAGCTCTCTGTGATCAGCTGCTCTTGGTAATCCTTGAGACTTCAACTATTTGATAGCAGCAGACATCTCAAAACACTTGGTCTCTATCTATACAATGTAAGGATGGGGACTTTGTAGAAGCAAGAGCAACTCAAGCTAGTTCTGCACGGGAGACAGTGCAGTTACCCTTAAGGCGGCAATCAGTGGGCCGGGCAGCATGTTGGCAAGTCGTACTGAGTCATGCTGGTGTTTCCATTCAGTCCTGTTTTTTGTCTTCTACATCCTCTTATTTGAAGGTATGAGTCTGTTTGAGCCTGCAGTTATAAAGGATGTAAGAGGAGTCTTGAGCTTAGTAAGTGCTTCCCTGTAGCTGCCTGTTATCAAACTATTTCTTAATTAAAGCCTACACAATGACCTGAATTTGTATAATGATGATGTTGCTTGGCTGTGACCTGAAACAGCTTTTGGTATGATGCATCTCAAATTGTTCTCTTTGAGAGACAGCTGGACTTCTTCACTTAAAATGAAATTCTTCAGGGTGGAGTGGGAGTTGTGTAAAAATGTGGGCATCTGGCAGCCTTGTGGAGCAGCCAGTTCTATCTCAGCATCCCCATGGATGGAGAGGCTGAGCCTATGTGTCGATCTGGGACAAAACTGGAAAGGGCAAGTATGAAGGCAGTCATCTCAGTGCTCAATTGGTGGGTCCAATGGAGCAAGCAAGAAAAAAACAGCTCTGTCTATTTGATTTCTACCTATCTTGGTAACCCAAAATTCGTCATCTGAGTTTAAGTGCATTCTAATAACAGCCGTGGACAATTTCACTGTTTTTTGATGCAATGTGTTGCCTGTTCAGAGGACTGTTAGTAAACCCAACAAACCTACTTCTTCTTCTCTCAGATAGTAAGATAAACTCAGGCATAGAATTTTTAAATTCTCCTTTTATTCTAACATACCTGATTCTGATTTCTGAGGGGCTCAATTCACAGAAGCAGAAGGTTGAGAGATGGTTGGTTGAAGGTTCTGCTGTAAACTGGAAATATAATAAGTCCGTTGATGAGTCTACTGCGGTACATTTGTTATAGCATAGATGGGGCAGGTGCTAAAATCCTTACTTAGCAAAATTGAAGCCAATCAGTGCTGACACTGGATTGAACAGGAGCATTTGTTGTGTTTGGCAGCTGTGAAGGGGTTTGCAGTTTGTTGGAGAAAGGGAGCAGTCTGCAGTGCATCCGAGGGGTTTGTGTGCAATGTATCAAGAGATGAACGAGCCAGTGTTAGGAGGAAACTGAGTGACTGGGTATACTGGTTTTGGCTGGGAGGGAGTTAATTTCCTTCATAGAAGCTTATACAGGGCTGTGTTTGGATTTGTGACAAAATAGGGTTGGTAACAGACCACCATTTTACCTGTTGCTGAGAAGTGCATACATAGCATCAATGACTTCACTGCCTCTCACCTCACCCCACCAAATAGTAGGCTGGGGGTGCACAAGAAGTTGGAAAGGGACACAGCTGACCCCAACTGATGCAAGGGATATCCCACACCATATGTTGTCATGCTCAGCATATAAAGCTGGGTGAAAAGAAGGAATGAGGGGCATTCAGAGTTAAGACATTAATAATAGACCTATTATCTCAACCCGTGAGTTTCTTTCACTTTTACCCTTCTTATTGTCTCCCTCATCCAAGGGGGAAGGAGGGAAGGAGAGGCTGCATGGTGTTGAGCTGCTTGCTGAGGTAACCCCATAATAGTAAGTAACACTGGAACACAACTGTGGGAAGTATATAAAGTCACTGTTTATGAATCTACATTAACACACTGGCTTTCATTGAAACCAGTGGTAAAATTTTGTTGGGTACAGGTTCCATGTTAGATGACCACATTTAGGGATATATTTGAAAGGAAAAGACTGAGCTACCACAATTTAAAAACTATATTGATGGCTTTTTTCAAATACCTGCCTAGTTTCCATTCATACCTTGAGGTGCTAATCAATAAAGTATAATTATCTCCTCTGTTTATAGGGTGGTGCCAGTTCTCAGCTTGAATCAAGAACTATTGAAAGGCCATATGAGGAAGACCTGAATATGTGTGTCAGGATCAATTCAGAGTTTAAATTGCTTATAATGGCTTTTTAAAGTCAATGCAGATATCTCTGAGTGGCCTAAAGAGAGGGTGACAAAAGAGTAACTGGCTGTGTCACCAGGTAGTTGCTTTTGTAGTTTAAAGGGATATTGTCAACTGGAAACACAGGCAAGCTGCTAAGCATAGTACTAACTACAGGCCTATGCATCTGGCTGACACAGCTTGTGATTAATTTATTTATTTTAGCTTTCTTCCTGATTGCTAGTGAAATATTAAAATTCTTCAAAAAAATTGAATTTGTTGAGATCATGAAGCTTATCATGAAAGGTTTTGGTAAATGCAATCACATAAAGCTGAAGTTAGGAGGAATGTCTGGAGGTAATCTAGATCAACTCAAGCAAGATCAGCTACAGCGGGCTGTTCAGGCTCATGTCCAGTTGTATTTTGAGTATAACCACAGATGGAGACTCTCTGAGCAGCGTGTTTCAGACACAGAAAACAAACAAACAAATAAAAAGGCATTTTCTTGTTTTCAGATTGAATTTTAGGTAGTTTGTACCCATTGCCTCTTGTCTTATAACCGGGCACTACTGAGTATACTCTGGCTCCCTTGCCTTCATCCACTCACTTCAGAAGTGAACAAAGATCATAAGGATCTCCTCATGAGATCCTCCTAAGTCTTCAGTTCTCCAGGCTGGACAACTCCAGCTCCTGCAGGCTCCTCTCAAGTGAGAAATGCTTCTTAGTGGACTTCCATTGTGCTCAGGCCAGTATATCCATAGCTTTTGTACTGGGGAGCCTAGCACTGGACCCAGTACTCCAGATGTGCCTCACCGGTGCTGAGCCGAGGGAAAGGATCAGAAAAGATTGCCTCCCTCGATCAGCTGGCAGCATTCTTTCTAATGCAGCCCAGGAGGCCGTTTGCTTTCTTTGCCGTAATGTTAGATTGCCAGCTCAGTCAGCTGCTTGTCCGCCAGGACCTCAGGGTACTACTCAGCAAATCTGCTTTTCAGCTGGTCTGCCTCTATCCTGTCTGGGTGCCTGGAGTTGTTGCTTCCTCAGGTGCAGGACCTGACAGTTCTCCTTCTCAAACTTCATGAGGTTCCTGACAGCCCATTTCTCCAGCCTGTCAAGGTGCATCTGGATGGCAGCATGACCTTCTGCCATATCAGCCACTCCTCCCAGAGCTGTATCACCACCAGACTTGCTGAGCAGACACTGTGCCCCATTTTTCAGATCATTTTGTGAACAAGTTAATGATGCTGGATCCGGTGTTGAGCCCTGGGGTACAACACTAATGACATGGCTGAAACTGGGCTTTTTGCTACTATTCACAAACCTCTGGTTCCAGTCTTTCAGCTGTCTTCCAGTCCACCTCGCTGTCCACTTATGTAATCCATACACTGTCAGCTTCTCTGTGATGCTGCTATAGAAGACAGTGTCAAAGGTTTTGGTAAAGCCACGGTAAATAACATCCACTGCTCTCCCCTCATCCAGCAAGCCAGTCCCTCACTATGGAAGGCTATCAGATTGCTCAAGCACAAATTCCCCTTGATAAATCAATGTGGACTTCTCCCCAGTTGTCCTCTTGTCCCTCATGCATTTGGAAATGCTTTCCAGGAGAATTTTGCCTACCACCTCCTCAGGTGTGTAGGTGAGGCTGTCAGGCCTGTAGTTCCCAGGATATTCTTTCTTGCCCTTTTTGAAGATAATGACATTTGCTC
Source organism: Psilopsiagon aymara (assembly GCA_024733675.1). Classification (NCBI taxonomy): domain Eukaryota; kingdom Metazoa; phylum Chordata; class Aves; order Psittaciformes; family Psittacidae; genus Psilopsiagon; species Psilopsiagon aymara. The sequence continues at coordinate 24,253 of JANRGW010038458.1, read as the reverse complement.
TCTTTCAGTCTTCAGAAGCCTCTACTAGTTACTATGGGCAGCAGCAGGATAGAGTAAGATATTTTCCATTTCATTTTCCTCTGACCTGCAGGTTATTAAGATTATTTCAGGAAAAGCTGCTGAAACAATTTCATGGTCAGTACTGTGCTGGAAGCTGGATGAGGAAATCGGAACTATCCATTCTGGCTCTAAAAAATTTGAGTTTGATATTACTCATTATTCTGTCAAGTCAAATACAACTGTGCCACAATACAAATGGAACACCTTTTTTGTAAGTAAGTTGAATATGTCCCTTTAGCACAATTATTTAATAGTTCTAAACACTCTTGTTAATAATGTGTGACAGGCAACTGTGGTGGGAATGCTTCATGATTGTTCCTTATGCAATATCATGCTGGGATTGCACACCCGTACTCTACTGTTTATGTTATCTGTACTTCACTCCAGACGTGTTTTATTATAGTACTTTAAAAAGGAGAATGGAACATTTTATCATATTTTCCTGCCAAACCCCTTGTGTCTATTTTTTTTCTTAAAGAATTGTTTTTATCATCTATCTTTTACTGTGTATCAAAGCATTATCTTCACCTGTTAAGGGAAAAAATGAATGCACTTACAGTGTACAACAGACTGACAGCAAATCATAGCATGGATGTTCCCTTCAGAATGACAGTTATACCCTAGATGGCATAGTGACTAAATAACTCATTGTGAGAAACTCCTTTTCACAGACAGTTGTTAAATTGAAGGTATTACCAAAACAGAGCATAAGAATTATTGCTTGCTCTATGGTCATTTTTCTTTAGGTAAGGATATTTGTCTTTTTTTTTTTTTTCTTATTTTTTTTGCCTTCTGTAACTGTAAGAAACAAACTGGAAGAACCAGTCCAGTCCTCAGCATCATTACAGCACCATTATGGTTTATGCTGACCTAGCATTTTCGCTGTAAATCCTGTTTTCCACATGAGTCTTGAGATCAGGATTCATTTGCTGTCCAGGCTTGTTTGGGGGGAAAGTATTCTTTTATGTGCTCTGAGAACTGAGCCTAGCCCTTTTAAAATTTACAGGAGAGTGACATACAAATAAAAATGAGTTATTTCAGAAGCTTTCTAGTATAGCTTTTTCAATCTTGTAGCAAAGAATCTAGATCTCAGTTTCAAGTTAAGACTTTGCTAACATTTAGTGGGAAATTAGTATAGCTCTGCGTAGATTAGAATCAACACATTACACATTCAGATGAATGGCTTAATTTATTTAGAAAAGTGCCTAGTTTTTCATAGTGAATAAATATTTAAGGAACTTTCTATAAAGTAATACAGAAACTAATCTATCTTTGGTATTCTGAAGACTGCAAGGTGTTTTAGTTTATTAGATCACCAGCAGATCAATAATGCAGATGAGCATATCTACCTACTTTAAACTAAGTATTGACACTGACAAAGGGTTAACCTAATGCCCACAGTAAAGGCAGTCTTTGCTTTGGAACAAGAACTGGATCCCTGCTGCCAGCAGAGCTGGGCATTGCTGAGAAGCTGCTGGGGATGGCAGTGTCCCCAGCCAGAACGGCTGGCTCTGAGATCTGATCACAGTTCTATCTCCCATTAAGGTCCACACAGTGTAGCTCAAGGGAGAAAAAATGTGCTTTTAAGCCTATTTCCAGCACAGAGCCCACCATGTGCTCAGGCAGTTCTTTGACATCACACAGAGCTGACTGGGGGCTCTGCAGCATCCTCTGGCTCCTCATGCCCAGGAGGTCATTGGCCTGTGCCAGCATCATGGGCTTCATCTAAGCCACCCTGGCTGCAAATACAGCAGCTGTCAGCTCCTCAGCAGAAAAGGGCTCCTACCTGCAGCATCCACAAACACTGGATAAATCAGGCCCTAGTCCAGCCTACTACCTGCCAGGATAGTGCCACATATTGGGCAGGCTCTGCCACGTCCCTAATTAAAGTGTAGCCGTGTTTAATTACTGAATGGAAGACCCTCGTTAAAGCCTTACAGCATCTCATAAGTCATCTGGATTTAGTTAGGGTTTGTTCCTATTGCCATAACGTGTTGGTTCAACAACGTATGCAGGGACAGGAACAGGGTAGGAAACAGTGCTCCACAATCTGAGCTCTCGTGCTTGGAGGGTGTCCTTTCCCTAGGCACTAGTACAGCTCACAGTGGGCAGTGGGCTTTGCTTTATATATCAAGTTAGTGCTCAAACACACAAAAGCCTGTCCAGCAGATAACTGGAGTCATCCTGAGGGCAAACTGAAACTTGTCAGCCCAGCTCCTGCTTTCCAGAGCCTAAAGGTGAAATGAGGATTTGACTCTTGCTTAAACATTAAATAGAGAAGGAGGAAAAAACTTTCATTCCTATCTCCCTGCCATCTTGTAAGTACATGACAATTACATGGCAGCGCATGGGTTTACACCAATTTAGCTTCACACAAAGTTTAACAGCTGATTTAAATTCAGCAGGTGTAAGTTTTCTGTGTGGGCAAGACTCAAGTCTATAGGAAATCAATGGGCTTAGGCATTTCTGAAACCTTCCCCTGTGCCAGGCAGTATGAAATTCTCTAGCACTGGGGTAAGTGACTGCATGAGGTGCAGGTCAATGTTGAGTCAGGCCAGATGACTGACGCTGATAAAATCTGTTTTCTGCCTTCCATTTCACATCCATCTTCATTTTTAATTTTTTTTTCAGATACCACTGCTAAAATGACATCAGGATCCTAGTTTCATTTGACAAAGATTAGGGACAAAAAGAGATAGAGAGGGCTGTTTGCAAAACTGTCAAGAACACAGAGGGGTCCAAGTGTAAAATCTATTCACTTTCACTTTTTGCTGCTGATGGGTATAATAAAACAATATTTTTCATTCATCCATGAAAAAAATTAGAGCTATATGCAGGTATATATGCAGAATGCAGGATGTGATTTGGCACAAATTCTTTAATCACATGCATTTCAGATGTAACCTACTTGTAGCTTCACAACTGGGAGTGTAAGACATCAGTCTCAAATGCAGGCTGATAATAAGCATCATGAATCTTCCCTTCAGATCCCACAGCACTTCCCCGACAAGGGGCTTGATTTGTCCTGGGCTTTCATGCAAGGCTTTCACTGAAGGCAAACGCAATTCCACGTGCAGAAAAGCCCGCTATAGCACACAAAGGCAGCTTCTTCTGGGGGGTGAAGCACTGCAACTTGAGCCAGGGCCTTGTTTTCAGGAGAATTGTCTTTTTTTTCCTCTCCAAAAATACTTGAGCCAAGAAATCATAAATGAGAACAGAAAATGCCATGATATCATTAACGTGCAAACAAAGGAAAAGGACATGTTCTGTGATACTCCTCTGTAAAATTTGTGTGCCTTAATCATGCTTTTAAAGGAAATAAAAAGGCATCTGCTGTTCCGGCATGCTGCAAAGCACAACACGTGGAGAATGAAAGAAATGCACAGAATAGTCTTTTGTGATGTGTGAAACAGGCAAAAACACTGGAAAATGGTGACCATTTATAAATGGAAGGTCATTCTATATCCTTATACCCATGAAATATTTCTTTCCTATTTCAACACTGACAGGGATAAATACTTGAATCTAGTATGGTGTTAACCAGGTGAAAACCATGTTTTTTATGATTAATTTTATTGAATTTCATATGTACACACACACATACTTGGAACTGCAGAGGGGTATGACAGGCAAATTTGCAAAGTAAAGACATTTGTTTAAATAAATCTTTAAAAATAGGGTTTTTTTGGATTTTTTTTCTTCCATAAAAATTCAAAACGGGAATACTTTCAAGAAATATTTGCCAAATTATCAGAAATCAGATACCAGTTAGTGGGAATTTTTTGTTGCTGCCACTGGAATTTGATCTGTCCGTGTTTACATAGATGAATCATATTTGAAGAGGGAGGAAAATATATTTGTGTTTTCAAGACTGTCGAGTTTTGATCTTTTATTGCCTTGGCTTTACAGATATTGATATAGAAGGATTTCTTTGCTTGAAAATAATGAACATAAAATTTAGTATATTTACAGTTTTTGAATGAATCCCAGTTGAAATAAGTGTTACAAAGTAAAGTTCATACACACTGAAAGACTCCAGCATTAGTTACTCATGAATGTTTGTGAGCACCCGAAATCCTGACATAAAAGCTGTAATTTCTATGCAAAGTAGATAGGATGATTGAGTTATAATTAAAATGGTAATTATACCCTTAATGCTCTGTATTTGACTTTTCAAAAAATGTTATGCTCCAAGAAAAGCTATTTAAAGATCAGAGAAAAATGTTGAAAAATGAATGTATTCAAGACATTCCAGATCTTTTAAAATCCAGTTACTGATTTTTACATGCTTTCATGTATAGTCTGAAGCATTTTCTTCATTTATTTTGGTCGATGGAAATAATAAAAAATCATTGGAACGTGAAAAGATGAAGCAAACGCAATATTCTCCCAGTTGATGTTTAACACGATAAATATTTGAAATGGTGGAGGGCAAGCAATAGTATTCACTTGCTGACTAAAAGTTTGGCCTTCGTCCTCCTCACTGGGTGACGCAAGGAAAGAGCCAGTGGGAATTCAGCAACCCTGTAGTTTCTTCCTCTCTGGTTCGAGACGTGTCATGCAGTACCCCACATGGGATAAATACATTTCCTTTGATCCCTCATTGACTCCTTAGAATGAAAATGAGAGCACCTAGAGCTATACATCAAATGTCAAGAGCAGCAGCCTACTGGAACCATATCAATATTTGATGGTGTGTGGCTTGCTGGGAGGCGTAGGAAACGCTGGCCATGGCAGCAGTGTGACACTCAGGATGCTTTGTATTCACCCAGTCATAGTGAGTGCCTGGAGCTGCAGGAGGGGCTAGAACAGTGCCTATGTGGTGAGAAGTGCCTGCAGAACCAAGCAGGGACTGTGCAGTGTGGAGCACTTCCCAACCACTGCCAAGCTTGTTTTATCCAACATGTTCACTCACTTGCCTGTTCAATTAGTTTGTGGAAACTGGGATTATGAGCGTGTGTATTCACTCTTGAGTTGGTACAGTAGTCTCTTCTGCTGCTCAAATAAGCGCTGCTCTGAGGAAGGCCTTAGTAAGCTAAAAGCTTTTACAGTAAAATCTGTAAAGTTGTGCAGTCTTAGGTGCTTGGGGGTTTTGTAGCATTACTCACTAAAAAAAGCCTTTGCCTCCATCTGTTTACTCCTTACCCATCACTTACCTTGGACTTAATGACTTTTTTATGCTTATTAATCTGCAGATATGGTTTATGGTTGGAAGCTTTTCTTTATGCCCCACAAAAAGCATAATAGGGAGGTTTTAGGTCAGAGTAATGAAATTTCGTCATTTCTGTAAAATACACAGCAGTGATTTCCTAGTTTCTAGCTAGCTTTCTCTAGCATGAAAAGAGAAAATACCCAAGGACTTCATTGCTGCTGATCTACTTTCTGCTTGCTTAGTCCACCCATGGGTGTTGGGGAGGAGCTCTGAGCAGGCTCTGAAATTGGAGTAAAGCTGAAAAGTCACTTAAGGAAATTAGCTTAATTCTTACATGCAATTCCTCTTCGTGCAGTACCTGACCCAAAGCCAGGACCTGCATTCATTTCACTAGTGGGTAGTCCTCCCAGTAACCCACAATATTAATCTGTTCGCAAAACTGCTGATGGCTGATGGCGTTTTCCAGTGTATGCACTGAGTAAGACCTTTGGCTCATTGTGTGTTAGGTCGTGTCTGTGCCCAGCACTAGGTCGTAACACCTGGATCAGGCATCGTAAATCTTCTCATGTCCTTATGCCACATACCTGTCATGATCAAGGGTTCATCTCTTTTCCAAGTGAACAAGAAAAAGTAACAGGAGGAAAAAAGGAGAAAAAAACACAAAACAAATAATAAACATCTGAAGGCTACAAGGGAGCAGAGTTTGCATGTGATAACAAGATAAACCTTTGTAAAGAGCAGAGAGTTATTCAGAAGAAACAAAGAAAAGCTGAAGAGCAAAAAATGGCAAACAGGCAAGTAGTTCATGAGAAAGAATTAAGAAATCTGGAAGGAAAGGCAGGGAACCAGGACTGTTGGCTGTCATCTTCTCTTGCTTTTTTCAAAGAAACATTTGTAAATGTTTTTTTGTATTGACTCTGATTCAATATCCCATCCCTTGTTTCATACAATGGTTTATAGTCTGTCTGTATCCCATAATTGAGAGCTGCTATTCACAACCCCCTGCAGTAAGTTCTGAGTAGCTGGTTTTCAGTCACTGGGATTTTTAGAAATATTACTAGTTAGCAAAAGACATGCTATAGGTATACGGCAACGCCAGTTGGCCCGAAAAAATGTGCTGCTAGGCATCAGTGATAGCCATTTGCTATTCCTGATTTCTACAGATGTAGACTGAAATTCAGTGCACAAGCAAATTTTTTAAAAGCTTTGCATAAAATGTTGAAATCATGAAATAGCAAAAATGTTCCATTTTTAAAGACACAGGAAGTCTGAACCAAAGCCTACTCAAGCAACGGTAAATGCTTCTATGGATTTCTTCAAGATTTGGTTGAGATTCTGAATTCTTTCCATATGTAACAACTAGAGTCTGACAGGGAGGCTTTGTGGGAGAAAAGGAAAAGCCTTCTTAAAATTATTGGTGATAGTAGATATAGAAGTTTGGTTTAGAAAAGCTTATTATTAAAAACAGAACATTTTGGACAGCAGTCTCAGCCATGTCCAGTTGGGCTTGCCACATGGAAATTAATGGAGCTGACCCTATTCTTACTAATAGAGGACCTCAGGAGCTGTGATTCCTTTGCTAGAACTGGCAGGAACATGTGCCAGTCACTAATAATTATTTCTTCTTAATTTTATGCTAGTCTATGCCTTTTGAGTTGCGTTTTACATTTGAAACTTTCTAAACTAATATTCTCAAAGAACACTGCATTGTGCTTCCCTTAAAGGAAAGCTTTGCTATTCTCTTAAGAGATCTTTAGAAATGTTTGTGGTATGAATACTCCTGGACCCTTAGTCTTCCTGGGGAAGAACAAGATAGTCAGCTAAGGGAAGGAGAGAGGGGGTGTCTTTCTCCCTTATTCTGCATTATGTAGAATACCTGTGAGACTGGTGCAAGCTGCAAAAGCATTTCTGTCTTTCCAGATACTGAACCAGAATCAGCCTTTGGTCTCCTGAGTCCCAGAAAGCCATTTTTTCCTTATAACAGTAGTCCTTAATGACACTGCTGTTGCCCGCTGTGACGGGGGCTCAAACCCAAGCACTTCCTTCTGCCTCTGACAGAGGAATACCTCTGACGGGACTGCCTCTGCCCAGTGATGCGCAAGTCAGTGTCCACTGTATTGTTCTGGTGAGATAGCTCTGTACCTCCCCAGAAAGATCTTGGCTGCTGATTTGCTACCAGCAAGTACACAAAGCGAGCAACTGCTGATGGAGTCATGTGGTAGGAAGTGGTTGTCCTCCCTCCTGCAAGGTGCAACGTCCCACACACCCTCTACCTTCCCAGCAGGGCAATGGGGAAAGTAAAATTGCCGGAGATATTTACATACTGAGGCCATGGAAATGTTACCCCTGGACTGTAGTCAGATAAATGCAGGTAGAGAAACTGAGGCACAGGGATTCAGTAGCTGCTTCAACAAAATAGTTACAACTTCTGACCAAGTCTGTCATGTCTAATACCAGAAATCATTAGAGACTTACTCCCTTGGCATCACACAACACGAAAGGACAACCATACCTCTAGCTCGGGCCTGAAGTGAGATTGAGCTCTGCAAAGATCTCCAACCATCTTCCTATGCAAGTTTGATGCTTTAAAAACCAAGGGAAGCTCAGTTTTTGTCTTTTTCTGTGGCATGACAATGCATTTTGTAATGACAAGAAGTTCACTCAAGTGTCTCCCAGTTTGTACCCTGAGAGATTTCCCATCAGCCTTGCCCTGGAAGACATCTTTGTACCTCTTTGATAAGAGCTTGTTCTAGTAGGGTTTTTTTTAGTTGTATCTGCACAAAAATATTAAGAACAAAATGAAAGTAGTAAAGGGTGAGATGTTAAAAGTTTGTATGGAGAAAAAAAGGGTAACACTACTACAATCCTGTTAGAAGCTGGTGTTAGGCTTCCAACAGTTAACTAACTGCTAAAGAAACTATAAAATACAAGATATGTGGCATAGATTCTAGAAAAACAGTTGTTGAGATGTGTTGAAAATGTCAGCTAAAAAAAGCCTTCTTAACCGCCTTAATATATATAAAATGGCAATCTACAATTTGGCATGACATATGCATATAGATATATAAAGTACATGACTAAATCCAGCTGTACCACATCATTTTAGACAGCAAGGGTAAGACTTTATTATTCTGTTTGTTTTCCAGGTCACAGGGTCTGTGATAATTTCATTAGCTGCTGAAACATATTTTTACTGTGTTCCAAGGACAATGTTAAGTGCACAGGACTACTGTTATTGGCAGTGAAAATTAGTATCTAGGACATTTCAATAGGACCTGAACATTTCACTACAATAGCATGGCAATGTAATGAATGTAGAGCTAAATGGGATTTAAGAGATGGGATTTTATTCTTTTTTCTGGTATAAGGAAATCACTTTATTTTGATTCACTTAATACTCGTACCTTTTTACTATTACTACAGGACTGAAGTTGAAAGAATAGACAACAGATTTAATCTGCTGCTAAAAGCCAGAAGATCTGGGCTACCAGTATGGTTAGGAAAGAGAAATGCTCTCTTATGGGAAGAGATGGCCAGAATATGACCATCAGCCAGGAGCCTTGCATGGCTCTGTGGGCTGACCACTGGAAATGAGGGTAGCTACTGCAATGTTCACCTAGAAATAGCAACCTCAAACAATCAAGAAAAGGTGAAGAGTGCTCAAAAAAATATCCACCTCCTCTAACACAGCCAATTGCCTAGGGACCACTGCACCATTTTCTATCATGCGCCCTGCTCCTAGGCACTAAAGCTTGTTATCCTCAACAAAGAGATGTTACAGTTCACCATGCTGTTTGGCTCAAAGTACATCTTGGTATTATTAATCATGTAGACAAAAATGTATGACATAAAATCATGTCCTTTCACAGCACAATCTGAATCGAACCATCTCTTAATTGCCTATGGAAACAGAGGGGTGGGCTACCCCAGGACACATATAAGACAGACTAATATGCAGATTCACTTTTAAGAACGTACTGGATTATAAGAAGAGTTAGAAGAAATATAGGGAAGAAGGAATATAAAGAAGAATAAAAGAAAGCCTGTGCTGGCTGTGGAGGACAGAGACACTGAGGTACAATTGTGTTGCCCAGCCATGTATTACCCAGCCATTTGTCAAGATGGTTGTCTTGGGGCACAATCTGGAAGTGGCGAGAACCCATCAAACAGAAGAAAGTGGCTCTGTGGAGCTCAGGGATAGCTTGAAGCCATACAGCTTCAGTGAAAGGATATTTTGGCACTTTGACACGAGAACCATAGAATCACATTTCCCAGCTTGGTGACCTTGCAGAGCACTCTCTACATCGTGAAAAAGAAAATGTGCTCATTTTAGCTGTCACCACTGTATGGGCAAAATACTATTATTATTACTGCATTACTTCACAACTAACCAAATGTTAAAATACAGTAGATCACCCCTCATTTCCCTGCAAAGCAATTTGATGGCTTTTCCTTCTCTCCCTGTCTCCTTTTTTTTTAGTTAGCTTCATTTCTAAAACAGGCACAGAAGTTGTGTGAGTCAGACCAGTGGTGTTCAACCTTGGCAAAGGAATTCAAGGTTTTTAATGTTGTAATCAATGGGATCAAATCTAATGCTTTCAAATTCCTGTCTAAGATTTCCTTCCATTCACCCTGCAAAGCACAGGAGTTATACCTGCAGTGTGTAACTGCAGTGAGGAAGGAACAAACAGCTGGCCACATCTGAGAGCATGTTGTGTGCCCATGTTCACATACACATGCTTTCATACCCATGCTGCTCTGAGAAGGAAAAAAACAAGCCCACAAACCACTGCTAGGGTAGACTGTGCCAACCTGATACCTGTGAAAATGAACTACCCAGATTAATTACCTGACAAAGGCTGTATCACAGCTGTCAGCTCAAAATGAGAGTGGTGTGTCAACGACAAACAAAACAGGAGACATGCTGGAAAGGCTTTGTGTGTGTGCACCAGGTTTCTTTTTTTGTTTCTTTTTTTTTTTGTTCCTTTTTTTTTCCCCTTTTATTCTTTTTTTTTTTACTACCCACCCTCGTTTTCTTCCCCTTTCTTGAGAATTTCCCCACTGTTGCTGTCACTTGTGGTTTGTCTTGCAGTCTTACTGAGATTCTCTGGTTCTGGAGCACTCCAGTGTTGGGGTGACCTGTACAGACATGGAGCAAGAGCACTGCCAGCCACAAAGCTGCACAATTATAACAGAATTAGGAATACTAACAAGCTGGCTGCAGTATTAACCGCTGCCAGCAGTATCACATGGATGGATGGTGGTTAAAATGACGATAGCTGCATGAGCTTGGTTGCATACTGGTTGGAGCTTCTTATTCTTCCAGATTCCCAGTTTGGAGGATTCGGAAGTAGTACCAAGAGTAGGCAATCCTTCCTCTTCTGTAGACCAGGCTGACATCCTCTGTGCTGATTTGCTGAGTGCAGGATCTGGTTGCTATCAGCGATAGGCATGGCCAAAGGGCCAGTGCTGGCCAAAGCAGAGCTCTTTTACCACTTGTCCTCCTATGTTGCTAGGCACTATGCATAGGGGAGGGATGGGCAGAACAGTGCTATTCCCATAATAAGCTTTGCCATAAATTCAAGTAAAACAGCATTTTGACCCCACCTATATCAAAGAAGTCACATGCATGGCTTTACCAGAATGTTCCTGTTTTACAGGTTAGAAACTGAGGCTGATGACATGACTGGTATCAGGCTGCTGGAGATCCAAGCAGAGGGGTAGAAACTCACCCCAAATCCCAGAGCCTTTACCCATTCCCTTATGTGTCTGCCTTTCAGGCTCAGAAATGATTGCTTGTTCAAATTTAACCATAGTGAAAACAATGCCATGAGACGCTGCAGTTTGAAGCCTTTAGACGGACTCTGGAATGGTCCTGATCCTGTAGCTAAAATATTTGTGGTGCAGACAAGGGCGACCTAGAGTCAGCGGTGAGTGCATAAATCACTGCTCACCCTGGAGCCCTCTGAACTGCTACCCCATCCGTTACACCTCCAGTTGTTTGCAAAGCCTTTCTCCACCTGCAGGGAATTTTAAGTCAGATGCATGTAAAAATTCTCAGATTAATTTGATTTTGGGGAGGGGGGCAGGGGAATTTAAGTGAGGGATTTTTTTTTTGTTTGTATTTATTTCTTCCCTCCGAGCTGCCTTTCATTGCACATTTACTAGTTCTGGAAGACAACACCCTGCTGACACTTAGAGAAGCATCAGTGAATAAAGTCTGTTGTACAGGCTGCAAAGCCATCTGGACTTTCTACTGAAAAGGTTGGACATGGTTTTAGGCAAGATTTTATCACGTCTGAAAAAAACCTTCTGCACTCAGTACCTCTTCCAAGGTTGATGTCAGATATTTTTTTCTTTTGTCGGTTGCAAAACAAAAAAAATTGACAAACAGTTGGAAGGCAGCAAGGAAGGAGATAAATATAAACCTCCAGAGGAGGCTTTGTCAAAGGTAGTGGAGTATAAACAAAAAATAAATTAGTTTTGGTGTTATCAGAAACCGGACAGACTTTGATTTGTATAATAGTTTGTCTGGATTTCCAGACCACCTAGACAATGCTTCTGTAAGGCAAAGCACAGATCCACTTGACAGAAGAGGTGGGGGAAATGGTTAAACACATAATCACAGGAGGAGAAAGGGTGAAGAAAGACAAGAGGACAAAGGTGCAATGGCAGACAACCTTGAAATCCTTTGCTTCTTTGCTTTTATTATTTTCAGGGGCTTCAAGCAGCGTATTTTTACCTTGCTGTCCATATTAGCCAGCTCTTGAGTCCTAGAATTTTGTGTTCCCATTGGTCACTGCACCCTTCCACTCAGATTTTGGCAGGACAGTCTAGTAGATCGGAGAGGGTAGCACAGGGCTTGTGTGCTAGCTCCCGCTTGCTGAGGGACCCTGTGAACAGAGCAGGGGAGAAACATGATTAAAGTAATTTATTGGTGTGCCCTTTAGGTTATGTACATCTTAACAAGTGAGCTAGCATCCAGCAATTACCTTAAAAACACAGATTGGTGACATAGTTTTATATATTCTGAGACCTGGATATGAAGCTGGTTATTCATCTTTTCTCTCTGGAGTTGCTGTCTGAGTTTTGGGAGATTCTTTCCTACCCCATGATTGTACAGAGGAGCCCAGACATGTAATACCAGACACCTCAGATATCCTCTGAGATATTCTTCCAGAAGTATGTTGTGCTGATAAATGAAATTTATCCATATTTGCGTTATACGATTTTTTTCCTTTTCTGGAAAGAAAGAATTGCACATTCTATTTCTTGTCTTTGACACTAACTTATATGAGCACAAAATATTAAAGCTGGTGTCTCTCAACTACAAAGGAATAACTTTACAATTTCATAATTTTGTAGGGTTTGATCAATTTGTAGGTAAACTGCTTTGATATTTTGGGGTAAGTTCTTAGATATAATAGTTTTTAATTTAATTACTTGGTTTTCCATTTATTCTCTGCCTTTTTCCTCTCAAGCAGCTCTTGTTTTATTGCCCACAGTGATTAAAGCACTTAAAGCATCTTTCCCATGATGAGGAAGTTTTCTGAAAGATTTTATTTGCCATAAGAAATCTGAGCTGCAAGTGAAAGCTGTAACATTGAGCTTATCTGCAGGCAGATCCTTTCTACCCTACTCACAGGTATGGTCCCAAGGGAAGGTCATCCTTTGGAGGACCTCCCATGCAGTGCCACTCCACAGTCTCCTGGCCTCATGCATAGTCATTCCCTGGGCTCTCTTTTAAAGACAAGTCTGCTGAGGCAACAGGTTTTGCCCCAGAATGTTGACACAGGGTTTAAAATGGCCATTTCCAGGTTCTAGGTGTGGACACCTGGCTAGAAGCTTCTTGACTGGAGATGGAGGGGAGAGTGACGGACAAGTGAAATTTGATTTTTAGAGCATGGGCTAAAAGTAACACTGACTTTTCAGATGCAGGTTCTCAGCAGATGCAACACAGTAAAACTCTTCCTTAAGTTTGCAATGTTATGTTAATTGTTTGTGTTTGTCCAGTAAGGGAAGGACAGGTTTTAACTCTGACTCCAGGCACACACCACTCCCAAATGGCTCTGTTGGGTGCCTGAATGGCAATCGGGATTCAGCTGAACCACAGTTCTGCCTGTCCTGGCACAAAGCCACCATAGATGATGAGAACTGTCCTGTTAATTACACATTTGAGGAGAAGCCCAGAGAAAGGTGAGGTAACAAGCAATGCAGATTTCCTTACCACCCCTCCCAGCCAAGGGAAAGGTTGTTAGCAAGGTTACAGACGGATTTTGAGAATCATTACAGCAAATGACAGCAAGATCTTTAACAACAAGAAAAGAAAAATTCCAATGTCTGTATAGTAATTGCCATGCAGCGTATTATATGCCTTGCTCTGCAGTGATTCAGAAAGTTGAATCATGCAGTGTCTTGCTGGGATCAGCAGTTCAGAATAGATTAAATTTGTTTTGGACACTGCCTGCACCCTGCTTTATCTAACAAAGCATATGTGTGATGGGGAAGGCTCTTAATAGCGCAGCCCCTTAATGAGAACCATAAACACACAGGCGTAGATTTTCAAAGTGATGCTCAAGGGATTTGAGCAAGCACTGTTCTCTTCATGTTTTGAACATTTACCCAAAAGTTGCTAACTGGTTAGGCTGTGGGAAGAGACCAGATCTCGAACAGCCAAGAGTATTGTATGTGATGAGGCTTCTGCCACCATTGGTTTCCGAAGAATATTTGTTTTAATGCACCTAAGAAAGACAAAGCAAGGAAACAGAAAACTGAAAAGACATTTCTCAGTTAAAACATTTATTTTATTAAAGAGAGATGGCTTATAGTATGAACCTAAAATCTAGGGGTTTATAGAGACCATAAAAGCCTTTTTACAGAGTTAGCCATTCCTAGGCACTGGTGGCTTTATAGAGCTTTTAGCTAGTTAAAGAAAACCCATTCGTGCTAATTTAATATCTGTAATGTACAACAGCTTGACACCTGAGGCTTGTCCTAAAGCAGGCACAAGGCTGCAAAGTGAACAACTACTTCATTGTTTTGAATTATTCAGCACTGACAGACAACCTTATGTGTGCCTCTGTAGGAAGAAGGCTCTTGGATTAAAGATCAGTAAAAGAAAAGGAAAAAGGCAAACAAACAACCCCTCCTTTCTGGCATTTGTTAGCAGGTGCAGTATTGACTTCAAGAATGATTCTGCAGAATTGGTATGGACATTCTTCATTACCAGAGCGATAAACGCAGAGCTGTACTCAGAAGAAACAAAGCTGGAAACTAGGCATGGCCTCCTTTAGGGAACAACTGTTCATGTCAGTAGAAAAGCTTGTTTCCTCTAAATTCATTGAAATGGTACTTATTGGTAGCATTGTTTTAGAGCAAGATGAATGTAGACAGCAATGAATCAACCCCAGATAGAGGGGCTCATATGTTAGCATCCCAGCATTAACACACTAATGTGAATTTAAAGATTCTAGTTAAACCTACATACAAAACGTTTTTCTAATAAATAGAAAACTGTACTTTTTGGAGGAGCTGAGGCATTTGGATTTGACAGCCTTTCCTTTTTCAATTGTATGCTTATTTTGTGTGTTCTATTTTCTTTCAGTCACTCCAGGGGTTTCTGAAACAAATAAAAAGATACATTATATTAAGTTTGATTGATTCCCTGTAGTCAAGGGATATATTGAGAAAACAGACCTTTCTTTTTTTTACGCTGTGCTTGTAGAATAAATTCCCATTTGATGTTTGTGCTTCCTACTGGTGCTACAAATGTTTTTTGCGATATTTAACATTGATTAAACTCATTTATGGTATCACATAGTGGTAGCGGTACTCAAACAAATTCAGGACCTTCTTCATTATGGCTGAGCTCACATCATAGTTATCAGTTCCTAAATTTGTCCCTCCCTCCTCAAATGCCCGAATAAAACTTGGTGCCCACCCCTGCATTTCAAACTTGATATTTGTGTAAAAAAATTCTACATTTAAGAAAAAGTTCTATGAACAGTGGTGGAGCACCTCTTTTTGCCAGTCATGACTGAAAATCTCACTGAAGAGATTTTAAACAGTTTACTGGAAGACTTCTGTGTTCCCTAGTAAAAAAGTTTCAGGTGAAGTGGAGGACTTCCAGCTTGCATTTAGCCACTCAAGGATCATCGTAAGTGGGAAGCCTCCTGCAGCCTTTAATCATTGCTGGAACATACACTGCATGTATGAGCAATTCATCAAACTCTGATCAAATGTTTTTAAGCACACAGCACGTTCATTAGAACAGGGTGGAATCTAAACCTAAAGAAGTCATGGAGAAACCTCCCAGGCATAAAGGTGCTGATATTCACTCAAAATGGACCTTAACTAACCTTCCCATCCTGCCTTTGTCTCATCTTAATTTCCCAGTGGATGCTGTATGATCCCAACCCCAGCACAGCCAGTAGCTATTTTCATAAAGCTCTAGGTTTACTGGAAAACCCCAAAAACAAATGGGTGGGAGAAGGACTTTTCTATTCTGACTCCCACTCTATTCTGGGATCTTTCACGGCATTTTGTCATCCTTCTGCCTGTCCCACAGGGCTAACTTCAAAGTCTGCCTCATACAGCAGCTAGCACGGTGCTGATATTTAGTAAATGGTCATTATGATATAAACAGTGGAGAAGAGGCAAATATGGATTTTTGGGCCTGGGAAATTCACAGAGCAATCAGTCTCCAGCCTGGGTGAGGGGAGGAGAGCTAGCAAATAATCTCTCTGAGCCCAGGTACCTGTTTCACAGCCCAGGCGAGCTGCCCAAGTCAGCTGAGGTCAGCTGAGCCGCTGAGTCTTCATGAATGCAGAGATTTGGTACATTTGATGATTACAGAAATAAGGAATACATGGTGGTAACTCAGCGTCATATGTTGCTAAAATGTTGCAATAGGACGATGAACAGATGGCAGGTTTGGTGAAAGCAATTCTTTTGACTGAATCAATAGGAGCAGTTGATCTTCCTCATCAATCTTGGTAAGAAAACTGTGAGGATATTCAGTGTCAGAACTGCATTACTGGAGTTTTCATTAGAAGCTCAGTGTGGGAATATGTACCCAGCTTCTGTTGGCCAGGACATGCTCAATCCACTCTAAGAAGACCTCTCTGAAATAGGATGTACCTCAGATGCACGAATGTATTCAGCTAAATGAAAATATATTGCCAGTCAAAATAAAACCACCTGCATCTGAGATAAAACAAAGCCCATATATACCGGCCCTTGAGGGATAAGCCAAAACCAGACAAAATGGTCAATACTGTAGGAGTTATGATCAGAGAGAAATAATTACTGCACATCTTAAGGAAAGAACCACAATGAATTCCCTGGCAGTGCGTTGTTCTTTGAGTAATACCCTGTAAATGCCTGTGCATGCTGAAGGAAGGCTGAGTTATAAGGGGCTGTGGACTGCACCCTCCAGCCTGCATGAAGAAGTCCGTGCGTATCCCTGCCTGGAGAGTCTTACCACCATCAATACCACTTGTCCCACCATTCTCTTGTGAGGTGGCTAAGAAACATACCCTTTTATCTCTGGAGAAGTCCAACTCATGACAAAGCATGGGGGCTGCTAGGAAGCAGGGCCAGGAAGGAAGCCAGCCTGCAACCCACTGCCTGTGTCCCCCTGTCCTGTCCTTCCTGAGGTCACCATTACCTGTCCATTCCTCTAGGTCCTTGTTAGCCCTTTCCACCATGCTAGGGGAGCTCCTGGTGTTAAATTGATGCTAGAAGACTGGTAGTGGAGGGTAGCCCACAAACGCTGTCAATTTCTCTTCTTCAGGCTGCATCTTGAAGATGATGTAGTACCTGGGAAGAGCCTGACTAATTCATTGGCTCGAGGGTACAATCACTTAGCGATGAATCTCCAACTAGCTACAGCAAATTTATTTACAAGCCTGGGAAAAAGTGTGTTGTGTAGCAATTTGCTACACACCCTGTCCAGGAGCAGTACCTCAGTATTGATATTCTCTGTGCTATGTTTTCCTCCCCTCCGATTTAAACAGTCATTGTCCTCCACAGGAAAAAATACAAACTACTGCCGTCAACAAGTGTGTGTTTCCCCCTCACCAGTAAAAAGAAGTAGGTGCGCATCTCCTTTTATCTGTGAAGAGAGCTGTGAACTTAATTCAGCCTGATCCCCATTCACTGTGTTCAACATTTACCCCCCAAATGTCAGTGATTTTCTGGAAAATAAAGTACTTGGGAGACAGGAGAAACAGAGCCCTTGGTGATATCTGTATAGCAGAGTATTTCTTCTCATCCATATGCAAATCTAACCTTTTTGATATTTCAACCCTATAAACCTTAAGACAGGATTTCAATAGAAAATGTTTACTAAAGGCTTTCTCCTTTATAATCTATTGATTTTAATATCCTTACTACTCCTGTTGAATGTCAGTTTTACCCTGAAGACTCCCATTGCAAACTTGAACACATTTAATTATTTATACAATTTGAAATATTAGTGCTGAGAAATGACTAAAAGTTTCTGGTTCTGTAATAGTATGATCTAAAGTTTGATTTTCCTTTGTGAATAACACTAGTAATTTGATATGGTAATCAAGGACAGATGAATACTTCAGACAACACAGTGCAGTTTTACTAGTAATGACATCTATTTTTCATTTTTGCAGCCTCCTTATATATGTTAAAGTATAGCTCATTAAGAACTGCAAGATCTCACTGCCTTTTTTCACAGTCAACAGTCTAGCATTATGTTGGTGCCTGAACAAGTAGTTGTTGCTTCCACCAGTGATGGCATTTAGGCAGCATGCATGGTTTGAGTGCAACTCAGAGCAGATTGGCCCCTCGGTGTGGGTCTAGCAATCTTGCTTGCCTTACTCCTCTCACTCACTGCATTAGTAAGACAAAGCAGTTTTGATCTCAAAAAAACTGTGTCTGAGACAAATATTGCTTGTACAGAACAACCTATGTGAAGACTTACAAAGGATAAGATTTTGAGAGCAGGTAAACCAAAGCAGGGGAATTTGAAACTCAGCACCTATAGGGCAGTTCTTCCCAGAATTGTGTTTTTCATCCCAACACACATCCGTTGTCTTAATTTTTCCTTTGTTCTACTACGAACCTGATAGTTGTTCAGAAACTTCAAAGATGTAGTTGGCTCTTCTATTTATTCCAGATGAAGAAGAGTTTTATTTTCACCCATATCTGGCAGGAGGAACTGTGGTAACACCAAACACAACTTTTCTCTAAGATTAGTTGTTTTGATAGTAGAGAATAACAAAAGAATGGTTCCTTTTTTGTATGTTTTTTAAGTTATTTCTGATGGCAGGTAACGCAGTCTAGCTTGTGTCCTGAAAGTTTAACCAGGCTCACAACAGCCATCAGTAGTTGGATTTTTCTGGTTTATATCTTATCAGGAATGATCAACTGAATATATGACTTCTAACAGCCTAGGATTATTCTTTAAAAGTAAAGCAAGAAAATCTCTGGAATAAAGTCTTTGATACTAAACTGAACAAGGAATACGTGTATCAATTCTTATTTCCACCATATCTGTCCTGTATGCGTTAGATATGTTTGTAACCAGTTTTGGTTTCACAGAGACATTGAGGACCAGTCTAAAGGCTCTAAATAGGCAGAAATACTGTCACTGAGCACATGACTGGGTCAGGCCAAATAAGTGCGCTGATATGTGTTAGAGGGGAAGGCAGCGTGCTATGCTTCTTGTAACGTGAATATAGGTCAGGAATCCAACATCATACCCAGCTCTGCCGCTAGACTGGCTTTCATGGCCAGAGTATTCAAGGCCCTGAAATTAATGCTACATTATGTGAATCAATCCTCAGGGGATCATATCTCTCACAAGGCTGAGCCATGCATCTCTTGACTTCTTTTCCTCTGCCAGCAAAAATAGACTGCTCCTTTTCTTCCTTTCCGTTTTACTTTGGAATATCCATTTGGAAACTTAGGGCAATAAAATACCCTATAAACAACCTCTCAGATTAGACACTATGTTTCTGGTTGTTTTTCTGTCATCCTATGTCCATTCACGTATGTCACTCCTTTGGTTCTATTAATTTCACTGCCATCCTTTTAAGCAACAGATTCAAGACAAAAAATACTCGCCTGACTTATTTAGCTAAGAGGCTTCACATTTAATGGATTTGCTGTTCTTTCATGTCCCAGGTCACTCCTTGAGATCGGAAAATGCTGAATTCCTTATCGTCCCTAAATGTTATATGAAGTCATGTCGTTATTTTGCCTTTAGTGTGTCTCTTTACTCTCTGGCTTTGGAACCTACTGCCAAATGAAGTAAAGAAAGCTCTGACTGTGGGGATTTCTAAATCCAAAGTTAAAAGTTATTTGTTCTGTTTAGCATTTTTAAAACGATTCTTTTAGGAATTGTATGTGCCTCTAAGCTAATTAACTCTTAATGAGCGCAAAATGCCCTGGGATGCAGATTTGGAGGGTACGCAAGAATTGCAGGCATGGATTGGACTGCAGTACCGCAGGAGATGAAATTTACGATTGGATTCTTTTTTTCTTTTTTAAATGATGGTGCAGATAGTTTTATTGAGAGGCTCTTTTTTTTCTTTCTAGACTAAATAAAGCTGATCAGATTTTTAGTCCACCATATGGGGCCCAGTTATATCAGTCCTGCAAATGCAGTTTAGTTTTCTGTTACGGATGAAGCCACTCCTCAGTAGGGAAAACAAGTTTAGAAACAAACTTTTATATTATGAAAGACAGGCAGTTTTCCAGCACTGAGCACTTAACCAGAGCACCAGGAAATCAGAACACCTGGCTGTGCTCAGCTCCGTCGTATTCCCCGGGACCAGTCCCTCACTCTTTTAGTGCCTTCACTCATTCATCTGTAAAGCAACTGTAATTGCATTTATATCACAAGGGTACCTTGATGCTTGACAAATGAGAATTGACCCAAAATTCATCCTTCAGAAACACTGAATGAGCAATACCTTGCTCACATGGTCATTATGGACAATTCGATTAGAAGAGGTATAAATGCAGTCAAAGTGAAATTCCATTTAGGAACTGTCAGACTGTTCTTAATTTTTCTTAGTTTTCATCTAATCCTAGTGCAGGATTTTGCATGCATCTCCCATAAAGGGCTTATATGCCTCTTTCCTTCTTTTGCAACAAGCCAGTGTATATTGTTCCATGTTATATTAAACTGTCTTTTTGGGCAAATGGTTTGTTCCCAGAGCAATACTTTGGGAAGCTGCATTTAGCAAAACAAAGGAAAAATATTGTGTCAAAGAAATCCCGTCCTCTATGTATTTGAACAAATGACAATCATAAGGATTACACATGAAAAAATTATTCCAGGTTTTATGAAGAAAGTGTTTCATAACACGTTGTTATGTTTTATCTAATTACATTTTTTATATTTGCTATAATAATGTTAAAAATTAAGCTGACTTTCTGCAACAAACTGTAGAAACATATGGTGTACAGGCTGCAGAGGCTCTCAGTGGCAGTAGTATTACTGATGATATTTGTGAATTAGAATCTGCTTTCCTCTGAAAAATAGCTTTGTATTCTCCCAGTTTGAAATACTGTGTTTTCACCAACGTGATTTCATCACCATTAACAGTTCTGGGAGAAGAAGTATGGGTATGATCTTTTTAAGTACATTTTCACTTCTGCATGTCTGTGGATCTTTCAGAGTGATGGTGGCTAAATATTCAGGCTCAGCCATGAATCCACTTAAGGAAACCAGGTGAATTCAGGAGACCTATTTTACCAGGACCTCCCACCAGGTAGCTTCGCCCAGCACCAGAAGAAAAAGTGGAGTTGTTGCTTGGTCACACTACTTTTCCTAACAAAGGTACAATCACTTGGGGCTAACCAAATTACAGGGTGTCAGGAGGTCTCCTATCAGCACCCCAAAATAAGCTTCAGCCCCTAGGAGCTGCTCTTAGAAAAATTTGTAGGTACAGATTAGTTTCCCGCAAGAAATTGTACAGCTTGAAAAGAAAAATGATAAAATCCTTTGGGTCTTACCTTATTATGTTCAGACTTGCAAAGCACTTTAAGAACAACTCATGCTAACAAAGAGCATTCCTCTGACTTATCTTTAATGTATGCTTGAAAGGCTGTGTTCCAAACACAGTGCAGAGATTAAGTAAAAGAAAAGATACTAAACATTGCAGCAGGGAAGCTGTCCAAGTAGTGGTGTTCTCAGGAGCATCAGAGCTGGTTTAGGTTCACATCCATCCATACATAGGCTGCAAAATTCACTTTTTAGACCTTTTACCCTGCTAGGCTTCAGTAGCCTACTTCCCAAAGCTCTCCTTGGTGACTGGACTCGCTCATACCTGGGGGTTCAGACCACACAGTCCCTAGAGCCTGGTCCATGGGGAAATCTGATCTTTCAACAACTCTGCTGTGCTCAGGAGAAGACCTGGCAGACCAGTCCCTCAGCACTACTGCACACCAGTGAACTTGTTCAAGCAGTATCTTTGGTAATATGTGCAAGCAGAGATTCCCCTTGCCTTGCTCTCAGTGGCTGTTGAGGTGACATTAAACATAGCCAAGATTCCGGAGCGGACTGTTTCATCTCAGTAGCTAAGAGTCATTAAAAACTTACCTTGAATGCAGAAACAGGTGGTCCCTACCTATAAATCAGGCACCAGCTGAGCTCTCAGGCTTCAGTGGGCTCATGGACATTTTTAGTGGGCTCAGAGAAGCAAGTGGTTTGATGGTACACACACATCCGTCTCTTCAGCTCACTCCAATAAAACGCTGTAAGGACCAACAAATTTCTTGTGAACTGATCCTGGACCAATATCTAGGAGGCTGAAAAAGATTCAGCCATGAAATCTTCTCTTTTCACCACTAATCCTAGCCTATATGGCTCTCTAGCTTTAATTCAGTTAATTTGGCCATTTCTGAGGGTGATGTGGGTAGTCGACAGAGAGATACTCCTTTTATCTATGCTCAGGTAGGTGGTGGCTAGTTCTAAAAGGTACCTCTCAGCAGTTGACAGCAGGTGACTAATCTGCAGAAGCTCCCAGGCTCCTCAATCAAAGAAGTGAAAAAATTCTTTCTGATTGTGTCTTTCAGGATTTTGCGGACTCCGTATACCAAATGATTGCACAGAAGTTCCAGGAGCTGACAGACAATTTCACTTCCATGCATGCACGCCACAAAACTCTTGCAGGCATTGTGATGACCAAAGGTAAGAGATCCTCTCATTTATTTTCCTCTGGCATTTTTCATGACTAAGTAATACATTATTTACCTGGTCCACAGTACTGAAGGATACCTTTACTCCCACACTGAAAAATAAATAGTAATGCAGAGAAAAGAAGCATGAATTATTTACACCTCAAGTAAGTTCACACATAAGGTATAGGCAACAGAAGTAAAGATTTGCTCATAAATTTGTCCCTACATTGCTTTTTTTACAGGACAAAATGCAAATTTGTCCAATTTTGCATTTCCTAATGAATGGTGAGGTTTTAGTTATCAATTAAAATTTGTATTATGTATTAATTGCTCTTCTAGATCTGGAAACACCAAATTTTTGTTGTTCAAGACAACCATAAACCTTGTTTTAGACTGACAACAAAAGCAAATCTCAGCCCATTTCCTTACCAATTAAAAGAAACAAACCCAGAGCACACATAGTTTTAATTCTGCTCAGCTGAAAGCATGAAAAATGCTTATCAGCAAGGCCATATTTGGTATTCTCTCCTGTTAAGATATAACTGTCAGACACATACTTTACAGAAATCTTTAACCCTTTGATGAACCCTGTTGCATAGACAGTCTTTCTATGTAATCATACCTCAGTTGGGGCACCTCAGTATTTATGAGCATGTCAGCAATGGAGATGCTGCCATAAACTTCATTCTCACTCAGATGGATGGTGCAGTGGATTGAGTTTAGAAAGACAATAAGCTCAGAGGGGAAAGGCATGTATAATTCACCTAGGCTTGTCTTACTTCTTCCTTTCAACAGTTACGTTAGCTAGATTCAACAGGGACAGTTGTGTATACTGCAAGGCAGCAGCATGGAGACAGGATTATCTGATGGATCTCTTCTGACTGCAGAACCTAAATACAGCTGAGAGTTCTCAGCAGAGTAACTTACTCTCCACCTTTCTGATGTGAAAAGAGTAAGCAATCCTCTCCTGAATATAAATGTTGAGAAGTTCCCCTAAAGTCTTTTAGACCTCTAGTTGAAACTGAACTGCTCCTTAGATAAGTTTGTTATGATTTTGCTTAATCTGCTTTGGTTAGTTATTTTTTAAATTACTTTAGGATCTGTAATAATGGATGAATCTTCCATTTTTTAAGTGCTGCACAGACACAGTATTGTACAAACACTAAACATGGTTTATAAATCCTATAGACCACAGGATACATATTCAGTACCAAGAAAAATAAAAGGGAGAGTATGACTGACTTTGGGATGTGAAAGCCCAGCATGGCAACTGGCTTGTCATAGTCAGATTTCTTGACTGTGGCACTCATCAGATATAAACAAAGTGCTGTAATTTATTTAGAGGAGCTCTTTCAAGCAGGACCACAGGGAAGAATGTTTAAACACACTTTTTATGAGAAGCTAAGTTACACAAAGCAAGAACTGTTGCTTTAACCACTTTTTGAGAGGAGGGTGTACTCAGCTCAGTGTCCCGCTCAGTTTTCTTACACTGTATATTTTGCCTGTAAGAATTTCATCTCATCCTACCTTGTCAGGGTACTGCTCCTTCATTCTTTAGCCCAGGCCCAGACTTGCCTTAAAAAGGTATCACTCAAAGGTGACTTCCAAAATTGCGGCTACTGAGTGTGTTCAGTGCTAGGAGTGTGAACAGTCGCGTCCAGAGCCCTGCTAACCTTTGCTGGGCAGTTGGGACTGACTGTGTCTCCTCTTTGGGGAAGGGGTGAAAGTGCCCTCCTGCCATGGGTTTTTATGAGTCTGTCGTGGTTTCAACCATAAATCAGCCACGCAGTTTGTCCACTCACTTCCCCCTTTTTCTTCCCTCTGCTCCTGGAGGGATGGGAAGGAGAATTGAAAGAATGCAACTCCCACAGG